>JBAMBR010004513.1:0-130480 GCA_037044475.1 Zaprionus obscuricornis | reverse complement strand
TGCAACATTTTGTAGCCAAAGGCTGCATTTTGCTTGCAAGTCGCAGTCTCTCAGTCTCCGTCTCTCAGTCTCATAGTTAATAATGCGATAATTTCATTTTCATTCAAAGCAAATCGAATGAAGTTGCAGTAGAGCTACCGGATTACGACGTTGCGACGTAGCGCTGGCGTGTTGCAGCAACATGTTGCAACGTTACTCTTGTTGCTGTTGCTGTTTGCTGCCTGTTGTTGCTGCTGTTGTCGCTGATGCATGCGCAAAATTTAAATTATGTTGTTTTGTCGCATGTTTTGTTCGCTTCGCAACGTTGTTGCTCAAGAAACAGAAGAAGCAGAAGATCAATAAAAAAGACGACGAAGGAGACGTGGAAGAGTAAGAGGAAGAGGAACGAAAAACATTATCAATGAATAAATGAAAATGTCTTTTGTCGATGGAAAATTGTCGTGTTGTTGTTGTTGTTACTGCTGCTGCTGCTGCTACTGCTGCTTTGTGGCATGCAACGTCTTCTTAAAGCCGCTGTTTTATGTCACAGTCAACTGTCATTTGTACATTGAAAGCGCGCGACTCGTTGCCAATGCCACAAAACGCAACGTGCAACTCAAGGGTAAACTGACTGCGAAAAGGGGGAACGTAGGGGAAGGGGGGGACGGAGACTAAAGGCTGCACTTGAGATTGTATTTGCCTGGCGATATGTATGTTTCGATTTGCATAAAATCACAGGAAGCACTTAGGATTAATAGGCCGCCTGAGCATGCCAATTGCCAATTGCCAATAACTTGCCGCACAGCCAATGGGCCAATGCTGCATTCTCTGTGTGTTTATTGTTGTTGCCAATAGTTTAATCGATCAATTTGCTTACCTTATTTGTGATGCTTTTGTTCTCCATCCAATCTTTAATTCAATATGTATTTTGCAGCTAATCCAATTTTTGCGTTATTTTGTGTTTTATCCGTTGGAAGCCAACTGCAAAAAAAAAAATGAAACAAAAATAAAAATTAATTTAATTTTTTTTCTATTTTTTAAACAATTTTCAGTTTGTTTAAATTACAAAAAAAAGGCACAATGAATTTTATGAAATAACCCTCTGGCGGACAGTAGCGACACTTTAACAAAATTCTAGTTTCATTTAGTTTTTATTATATATTTCACACATTTATTTTAATTTGCATTTTATTTTATTTTTATTTTAATTTTTATTTAATTTTATTTTAGGTAAATTTATTTTATTGTATTTTATTTTATTTTATTTTATTTTATTTTATATTTTATATATTTTTTTTATATATATTTTATTTAAATAAATTTATTTTTATTTATTTCACATTTTTTTAACATTATTTTTAGATATTATATAATTTGCATTTATTTCTTCATAAATTTGTATGTTTATTAATTTTTATTTATTTATTTGTATTATTTTTTTTTATTTATTTTTAATTATTATTAAATTTTATTTATATTTATTAATTTACAAATTCGTATTTTATTTATTTTTTTTAGTTTAGTTTTAAAGATTTTTATTCATATTAATTGTATTTATTTAATTTTAAAATTTATTTTTTATTTATTTATATTTATTTATATTTATTTATATTTATTTATATTTATTTATATTTATTTATATTGTTTTATATGTATTTATAATTATTTATATTTATTTATATTTATTTATATTTATTTATATTTATTTATTTGTATCATTTTTTTTTTTAATTAACTTTTATTTATTTATATATATTTACTTACAAATTCGTATTTTATTTATTTTTTTGGTTTAGTTTTAACGATTTTAAGTCAGATTTATTTAATTTTTAATTTTTAAATTTATTTTTAATTTAATTTTTATTTATTAATATTTATTTATAAATTTTTATTTATTTATTAATTTTTCTTCCATTCAAGGAAAAAAAGTAACGTAACTTCAAAGCACCGTTGTTATCGACTGCAATTATTTCGATATCGATTTAACCTCCACTGTCTGTAATACTCACTGCTAACCTAACACCTAGAAACCAACCGCCTCCCCCCTAACACTTTTAGCGATCATTCGTCCTTTGCGAACTGCTGACATTTTCCCACCTTTTAATGTCAGCGCCCAGTTGGCATATGGAGCTATAGCACGACCCAATGCTCGCAACTGTTGGCTCCATAGTCTCCATAGCGATCTATAGTCGCTGCCACACTGCCAATATCCGACTGCAGCTGCCAGCGGGACTGTCAGGTTGTGCTGTGCTGTCATATCCTTTTGCGGTTGCGAGACATAGAGAGACTGAGACTGTGACTGAGGCTAAAGCCGATCACAGCAAAGAGAGAAAAAAAGAGAGAGAGGGAGGGAGGAAGGGAAAGTCTCGTTGGAAATTTGAGCGCGCTTCTCATTCATTTGCGCCAAATGTCATTATTGTTGCTCGTTTGTTGTTGCAATGTTGTCTGTGTTGCACGTTGCACGTTGCCTGTTTCTCTGTTGCCTGTTATTGTTATTGTTGTTGCATATGCTGCATGGCGGCATCTTTCGCCACTTTGGGTCTTTTGTAAGACTCCCTCGTTAAACAGATTATTTTCACACCCGTCGAAGCTGCTGCCAATTTGGTAAAGGCTTCAGCCAAAACAGCAAAAAAAACAAAAATGCAATGTAAGCTGTTGCCTTCATCTCTGTCTCTGTTTCTTTCTCTATCTCCATCTCTGTCTCAGCTTTATTCTCAGCAGTTCACTGCAGGCGTTAATAATGCGATTTCAATGCAATTGCTGGCCAAATTCAAAGATTTATCCCACCTTCCCCTCCCCTCTACCAACGTCAGCAATTGCTTCGCAAAGTGCGAGGAATATGAAAGCGACAGCCGCAACGCGCAACGCGGAGTGACACATGTATGCACTTGGTTTAGACACAGAATTCGAACTTTAACTCTGATTCAAGTCCAAAAGTAGGACCAGCACAGCACAAAGCAGAGGAACAAGCCGACACACAGACAGACAGACAGTTGCATAGCCAGGCTAACAATGGGATTCAACAGAGCTTTGCACACAATCATCATGTGCATCGCTTTTTGGAAGCTGTTAATTGCAACTGATCGTGAATGGTTCGGCCCAGAATTGAGTTCCGCTTGTACCGCAATAACATCAATTTTAAATATTGCAGTTATAGAGAGAGAAAGAGAGAGAGAGATGCATATATATAAATTTTATTCTAGTCAATGATCTTATTTTTTTTAATTGGTTTTCAGTCGATAAAATATTTTATTATTTTTTTTTTACTGCTTTTAAGCGCTGTATTAATCTTATAATAGATAAAAAAAAAAAATTTTAAACTTGTGATTAGCAAATTTCCAAATTTATTTTGCGATTGATCAGCATGACAAGCTGAAGATGAGAATTTAGGATACTCTTGGAGATTCGTAAGCTTAACTCATAGAGTTCACAATATCATAAACATATCAAATCTTTTTCATTTCTGATCAAGATTCATCACTGATCTTTAACAGTATCGGATGCCATATAAAATCATAAAATATTCCATGCTACAACTTGTCAACATTAAAAAAAAAGAAATTCAGTTACATTTTCATTTGTAGCATTGCCTGTACATTGATCTAAAATTTGTATCCCTGCTCATAATCATGCAAATGCCATTGCTACGATCAGGGTCGATCGATGGTCTTTGAGATTCCTTAGCTGAACTCATTGAGCGCTTACTGCGATTTCATAAAAAATATCAAAGCTTATTAATTTCTGATCTTGACTGATCACTGATCTTTAACAATATCGGATGCCATAAAAATACTTATGATATTTAATCCTACAACTTGTCAACATTCCAGTACAATGAAATTCAGTTACATTTTCATTTATAGCTACGCCTGAAATTGATCTAAAATTTGTTACCCTGATCATAATCATGCAAATGCCATTGCTAAGATCAGGATCGATCGATTGTCTTGGAGATTCTTTAGCTGAACTCATTGAGCACTTACTGCAATTTCATAAAAGATATCACATGTTTTTCATTTCTGATCAAGACTGATCACTGATCTTTAACAATATCGTATGCCATATAAAATCATCAAATATTTAATCCTACAACTTGTCAATATTTCAATAAAAAAGAAATTCAGTTACATTTTCATTTATAGCGATGCCAGAAATTGATCTACAATTTGTATCCCTGATCACAATCATGCAAATGAAATTTGCCAAAAATACAAAAATAAAAGAAAGTGATTGCAGTCTGTACACGAGCTGGATCGATCGATCGATCGAGCAATCGAATGAGCGATCGCTCGATCGATTGATGCCCATTAGAAATCTACACGCGCGATCAATATCAGACATGCTCCAGGGCACGTATACAACGAATATAAATACGAATTTGTATACCCTTGGAATGCCAGCAGGGTGTTGTCAGATCAGTAGGGTGATGGCATGATTGGTGGCGGGTGTAGTTGGTATTGGATTATGTAGCCACCTAGGCGTAACAGTATCCAAATTCATATGCATAATTATCTATTTTTCGTTTTTTTTTTCTGCTCTTTTTTTGTTTGTTTTTCTTTTTGTATTTTGCTGCGTAATTGATTGCAAATGTTTATTTATTTACTTAAAAAACTTTTTGATGCCAATTGATCGACGTCTCTTGAACTGATCGATTGGCGTTTAGATATATTTTATAAACAACTCACGCTCAAAATCTAGACATCCATAAATATTTTTGTCGTTTACGCCCCAACAATTTATGGCCCAGAGTCGTAAAATAAACAAAATAAATAAACTGAAAAAAAAACAAACGTATAAACAAAATAAAGAGAGAGAGAGAGAGAGAGAGAGAAAAAAATGCACCGTAAAAAGCTACGAATCGTAAAATTAAAGGCGAAAATAGTTTTTTGGGCGCTTAAGTTGTCCCGTGTGACCAACATACAAAATTAATTGGCACTCTTAACTTCTGGGTGGCCCCTCGTAGCGTCTTCTTTTTTCTTTATCTTTTTCTTTATTCTATCTCTGTCTTACACATGCTCTCTGTTTCACTCTTTCTCTCTAGCTTTTGATTTATCGTTATGCATAACGCGAAACCGCTAATCAGTCGCATTTGCATGCGCAGTCGTAGCCGCAACCGCAGCCGCAGTCGAAGCCCTCAAGTAATTTTCGCAATGTTTATAAATAGCGAATCGTACCAAGTTTTCGGTTTATTTTTGTTTTTGTTTTTTTTTTTTCATTTTTTTTTTCTTTCATTTTTATTTACTTATTAATTTGCACATTTTGAGTAGCACTGGAGAATGTTATGGCAACTGTACAACAGATGGCGCTTGCTGTATAGCCATCTAGCGGCTGTTGTCGTAAGCTAATGAAAAATGTTTATCAGCGTTATCCTTGCTAACTAAATGCAGGACCTTTTCAATATTTTTGGTTTGTGTCTTTGCTTTAAACATTAGTTCAACAAATGACCGCTGCAAATATCCTGGCGTTTTGTGCAAATATCCTTAAAGTCTATGTTGATTTTGTTGAATAGGTGAATAAGAGTTGAGTATATGCAGTGATGAGTTTACTTTATGAAGTGTTGAATATGTTGAATATGTATGAAAAGTGACACCCTGTATAAGTTTTAAGAAATTTGCAGAAGTGTTTGCATATTTTGATAAAATTTATAAAATGAATTAAATTTATAATTTATTTATGAAAATTTACAATGACATTTATAAGAATATTTTTTTTTTTTATAAGTAATAAATTATTATAAATAAATTAAAATAATTATATTTTTTATCTATTTTAATTTAATTATCAGTTCTACATAGCGTTAAAAAAAAAACGCAGTAACTTTCAATACCTCAAAAAAATAAAATACTCTGCAAAATTTGCTAAAATATAAATCATAAATCATAATCATAATCATAAACATGCAAGTGAATAATTAGCTAGTTTTGCTAAAACAAAACGAATAAAATGAATAAAAAACGAGTATTCGCGCCTGTAAATTGTTATCGCATATGAAAGACCACACAAAGACATCAGAGATAAATATGTAGGAAAAAAAAATATGAATATACAAAAAAACAAAAAAAAAAAAATAGTACAAAGAAAAATAAAACAGAAATAAAAAAAAAAAACAGAGACAAGTAAAAAAAAATAATAATAACAACAACAACAACAAGAAGAAGTTGAAACCAAGACAAAATGTAAGGCAATAAAAATGAACTTCCCTTTAATTTTATGTGCGCGCCGACACTTAATAAACAATAATCATCATCATCATCAGCAGCAGCAGCAGCAGTAGCATTGACAATGGAGCAGAGAGATAAGAAGTGGGGGGGAAGTCAATGTAGTTGAAGTAGACAACACTCGCATCAAGTGCTACGCATCACGAGCCATGTTGTTGTTGTCCAAAGAGTTTGCCCAACAAACGAGATTTGCATTTTGATGAATTGCAGGCGCGAGAAGTCGAAAGATGTTTTTAGTTTTTTTACTTGATGGGGAAGGGAAAGGAGTAGCGGCATCATGAAGCTGAAGTAGCTAGCTACCTGTAAGTCATTTTTAGTGACACTATCTATAACTGTAGGCGAAGTAGTTGGCGCGGTTTAAGGGGCAGCAAGAAGGATTCCGCACTTGGCAGCAGCAACAACAAGAATTCGTGTACATTTTGTGCGCTGCGACTTGTGTGACTTGAAATTTAAATTAACCTCTGGCTTGTTTTTTTTTTTTTTTGGCTTTCTGTTTCTCACTTTGTGCCGCATGCCGTAATTATTTTTGTCATTTTTGCAAAAAAAAAAATAATAAAAAATTAAAATGAAATAAAGAAATAAATAAAATATATTTACATTTATTTTTTTTTCTTGTTGTTTTTTTTCGCCTTTAGCTGAATTATTGTACAAATTAAAATGAACGATGTGTCGGTAAGGTCGCCGTTGCTGTTGCTGTTGTCGTCGCTGTCTTTTGTTGTTCACATAGCGCCAATGCTTAGCTACGTCCCCGACTCCAGCTGCGACCCCGAACCCAACCCAATCCGCCGGCAACAGCAACAGCAACAGCAACAGCAGCAGCACATCACACGTCAAACTTGACTTCAATTTTTTCTAGCTTGTCGGACATGATGTGACTATGACTAGGTACAAACATACATATATATATGTATGTATATATATAGCCAATGGTCTGGTTTTGTTGTAGCTGCTCACAGAGCATGCCATGCGATGCGATGCCATGAATCTCATCGTGTCCAGCTCGTTGTGTGATCGCGATAAGAATTAGCGTACCATGCAAAGCGGCCCACATGAAAAGCATGGAAAATATTGGCTAAATGCTGACTCAGACGGACTCAAAGCGAGCAGATGGACAGACCGATAGACGTAACTGTAAGTGATTACTTTACATGGCCAACAACAAATGTTCAATGTTCAATGTTGTTGTTTTGCACACAAAAGCGAACTTGACACTCGCTATAATAGCTTGAAGTTGTAGCTTATAGCTTATAGCTATAGCTGCAGCCTGAGAGTTTATACATAGAGCATAGTGTTTATATCTTGATTCGCATCTAATCTAAATTCATAAGTCGACCTCAAAGACAATACCTGTCCGCTGAAAATCTGTCTGTCCGGCGTGTGAGTGCGTGAGTGATTGCCGTTATACTACACTATCTGGCTAAAACCCTAGCCAAAAACGTGTCATCATGTGTGTGAGAAAGATAGAAAGAGAGAGAGAGAGAATATGCTATTGCCCAGCCCTATCCATTGTGACAATCTTGATTTATGCCCTTAAAGTGTTGGTCGTAAACTTTCAACTTGTTTCTTCTTTTAAACTTCTTTAATAATATTGTTATCCGTGCAACTTAATCAAGGTTAGCTGCGATCTATGTGCAAAGATTTAATTGATATATTTAACATATACTATACATATACATATATATATAGCATAGCTAACAAATAAAAATTCTTGAGATTTTTTTTAAAGAATTTCTTAGATTTTTGCAAAGAAATATTTAAGCTGCTCTAAATTTAAAATAGAGTTAAAGAACTTAAAATAGTTATAAATTATTTTCTATATATCTTCATTATCTATCTGCAGCAACCTGATATCTCATTATATTTTTTTACAATATATTTTCAGTAAATAATTATTTATAATAATATATTAGAAATAATTTAGAATTTTTTGAGATTTTTTTTTAAAAATTTCTAAATTTTTTTGCTGATATGTTCCAAAGCTTATCGATTTTTTTCAGTATATTTTTAATTATGATCTTGATATTTCTTTATATTTTTTAATATATTTTTTGCAAAGAATTAGGAAATTTTTGTAATTTTTTTTTTTTAAGAATTTCTAAATTATAAACTATTAATTTTTAAATTTTATAAATTATTTTTTATATATTTTATATTTTTATATATTATATATTTTATATATCTAACTAAATCAAATTTATATCTCTTATTATTATAATTATTAATTAATTATTATAATTTTTCAATATAGTTTTTGCAAAAAATTAGAAAATTCTTGGGATTTTTTTCTTAGAATTTCTAAATTATTTGCTGATATATTCCAAAGGTTATACATTTTTTCAGTATATTTTCATTATGATCTTAATATATCTTTATATTTTTTAATATACGAATTTGCAAAGAATTAGGAAATTTTTGAAATTTTTTTTTTTAAGAATTTCTAAATTATAAACTATTAATTTCTAAATTTTATAAATTATTTTTTATATATTTTTATTATGATCTAAGTAAATCAAATTTATATCTCTCATAATTTTTCAATATAGTTTTAGCGAAGAATTAGAAAATTCTTATGTTTTTTCTTAGAATTTCTAAATTATTTGCTGCAAATTATTTTCAAATATTTTCTAAATTTTTTTATTATTATCTATCTGTAGAAGCTTCATATCTTGTTATTTACAACTTCTAGAGTTTTTTTCTTTAAAGAATTTCCAAATATTTTTGCTGCAAATATTTAAGCTGCTCATAAAGTAATAACACCAAAAAACTCCATAAATATTTTTTCGATATATTTTCATTATTATCTAACTATAGCAGCTTCATAGCATGATAATTACAAATTCTTAAATATTTTTTTTTCTTGAAAAATATTTAAGCTTTTTTAAACTTTCTAAAGTTGTTTCTATACAAATTCCATAAATTATTTTGTACATATCTTCATTATCTTTGTGAAGCAATTTGATATATTTGTACACTTAAAGTTAGCTTAAAACATAGTTTAAGTTCAATTTCAACTTCAACTTCAATTTATTTATAGGCTGCTCAAATGCTTAGCTCAAGTGCACAAAACATTTTCAATTTCAGCTTTGACTTCAATTGTGTCTCCGGAATTGCCATAAATTGCATGTGCGACATCTGTGCAAATGTTCGAGTGTGTCTCTTTCTCTTACTGCTCTCTCTCTCTCTCTCTCTCTCTCTCTTGGTTTGACTGTCTGTGTAGGTGTTGGAATTGGACTTTAGTTGAGTTGAAAGTGTGATTGCGAGTGAATGAAGTTAGTTCATTTAACTACAACTTTATGACGTGCCAGAAATTTTGGCAGACAATGTCTGACAGACAGACTTTCAAAATAACTACACTTTGAACTCAACGAGAAGGCGTACAACAACAACAATAATAATGTGCATATATATATGTGTGTGTGAGTGTGTTGTGTGTGTGTGTGTTTGTATAGATTGTAAGCACACTTGGTTTGAATTTTGAATGACCTTGGCATAGAGGAAATGGCAAAAAGCATTATTTAAACTTAACCAGCCGACAAATGGGTAGCACAAGTACACAGACATAGAGCAAGAGAAAGAGAGAGAGAGAGAGAGAGAGAGAGAGAGAGAGAGACATACACACACAGACAGACACACATACTTAGACAGTATCATAAGTTAAGGGTTGGAGACTAGGTTGGGCTACAACATGCTTCTACTGCTGCTGCTTCTACTGCTGCTGCTTCTGCTCCCAATTTGCTGAACTCAATCAGTACACGGCAGCCCATTAGAGACTCAACGCAACAGGAGGCGTGGCGTGGCGGGATGGGAGTGTGGTATGCGCCCAAAAGCCTAAACGAAACAGCCGGTGTATCTCTATATACATACATATATGTCTATAAATGCGTGTCTATCTATCTATCTCTCTGTGTGTGTGTGGTTGTCGCCTCTGCGTGTATTTTGCTAATTTACTAGACAGAAATACGCCTTTAACCCACCAAGCTCATTTATTATATAAAATACAACAACAACAACAGTAACAGCAACTGGAAAATGTTGCACAGAAGTTACAGGCCTCATTGCAAGGACTCTCTCTCTCTAGTCATAGCCACAGCAACAGCAGTTCACAGTTGGAGTTAAAGTCAAAGCTTCAACTTCAGTCCCTTCAGGCATGAACCCTGAACCCTTTTTTTTTTCTATGCCAGCCATGCCTGGCGACACGTGTGTCCTATGCTATGGTCTATGTGTATCCTATGTATCCTGTGTGTCCTATGTCCTTTGTGTGCTATGCAATGCTAGCATAGGGTAGCAAAAGTGTAAAAATCGTGTTAATTTTCAAAGGCAGCGAAGATACAGAGATTTTTGATGTAACCATTTCTATGAGTTTATAATTACTGAAATTACTTTTTCCGCTTTACCTTTTTCTATCTCTCTCTCTCTCTCTCTCTCTTTCTCACACTCTATATTTCATTTTATCCTTTTATCCTTTACATGCATACATATATGTGATATAAATTTATGCTAGGGTTGCACTGCAATATGAATCATATTTTGTTCAGCATTGCAGCAAATCTCAAAAAAAACAAAAAAAAATAAATAAAAATAAAATGAACAAAAGCTTTTGAAATGTTCTTCAATTGAAAATAAAGTCAGTTAAATTTTTGTAATTGCTTTTAGTTGAGTTTTGAGTTTATTTAAGGGGGAAGTTCATTATTTTTTAGAGTTAATGAACTTGACAAAGCAGCTTAAAATAATAATATAAATAAAGCTAAAAATATTATAGATAATAAAATGCTTTAAGCTGCTTTTAAAATTTGCAAAAGCTGTCAAATTTAAGCTACTTTTGCATAGATAATATTCATAATTTTTTTTTAAATACTTTTCATAGAATAAGTGAAAGCTTTAAGCAGCTTTTCAATATATTTATTTTAATTTAAAAGCTTGCATTTATTTTTAGTAGCTTCTAAAAATTCCTTAGATTATGCCTATTATTATATTGTCAAAGCTTAAAGCTTTAATGTGCTTTCATGTAAAGCTTTCAGTTAATTATTTAAATTTTATATTTCTGTCTTTGACGAATGTCTATTGACACACAAAGAGAAATAGAGAAAAGAAAACTCATAATAAAATGCAAACGTATTGTGACTGGTCAAAAAGTTTTACGCTCTTTCATTTTGGTTTTACGCAAAAATTTATAAATAATTTAAATGCAATTAACAGACTTGGCCCATGAAAAATCTCTGTACAAAAATAAAGGGCAAAACAAAGTAGAGCTGCGTAACTGAGAGAGAGAGAGCACAAAATAAAAGGAAAAATGGAAAAAAAAAACTTTTGTCAAATCAAGTTCCTTCCGTTCCGGTTGCACAAAATGAAAAATTTCATATAAAATTAACCCTGCTGGCAGGATTTCCAGCTTACACCCAAAACCCCCCCGACCTTCCCGCATGTGTAAAAAAATAAACCCCAAAGAGTATGCAGTATGTGTGTGTACAAAGAAGGATAAAGAGAAGTGCAGAGAATAGAGCAGAAAACAAGACAAGGGGAGGAGCGGCATAAGGCACAAAACTGAGCTCGAAGCAGACAATGTGGCAACAAATTTGTATGTAAATGTATGCAAAAGTAATTAATCATAGTCGCACATGCACGCACACACACACACACACACACACAGACAGAGAGAGACAGACAGACAGAGAGAGAGAGAGAGAGAGAGAGACAGACAAGCAATGCGGACATTGCAGAGCCAGCAATATACAGGACATGTTCGTCCTTCGCTCTCTCTCTCTCTCTCTCTCACTCTCTCTGCATATCTATCTCTTTCACTTATTTCTTCAGCTGCAACAAGGTGCAAGTCAACTTGTTTAAAGGTTCACTTCATTTTTATATTTTTACAAGATTTTTTTTTACAGCATATTTCGTTTTTAAGATTTTCTGCTCTTACTTTAAATTTTAGCAGTAAGTGCTGCGCATTGAAGTAACAGCAGCAACAGCAGTAACAGCAGCAACAGCAGCAATAGCAGCAGCAGCAGCAGCAGTAGCAGTAGCAGCAGCAGCAGCTCAAGTGTTGCTCGCACATGCTTGCAATTGTAGATATTGAAATGCGACACCAGGAATTCAACATCAACAGCAACTTCAGCTATGAATCCTTAGCCATAAGGCAACGAAACAACAACAACAACAACAACAACAACAACAACAATAACAAGGACTAGAACAACACGTGGCCAGTCGGCCATTTGTCCCTTTGCAAACGGGGTTGCAGCCGGCGATAAGGTTGGCGGCCATGATACCAACGCTTAGTGCCGCTCGACGATAGCGTCCAACAGATGCACAAGAGGTGAAAGATACATAGAGTGAGAAGAACGAGAGAGAGAGAGAGAGAGAGAGAGAAAGATAGAGAGTAGAAGAGCTGTAAATGATGAGCGCAGAGTGCAGAGGGCAAAATGAAGAAGCAAGAGGCAAGAGGAAGCGCAGACAATGGCAACGGCTGCAGCGACGGTGACGTCGGTGGTGGAAAATGAGAAGCAAACGGCGATGCCCTCAACAAGCCAAAAACAGAGAACACACACACACACACGCATACATATAAGAGTGTGCAAGAGAGTGAGTGAGAGAGAGAGAAAAAGAGAATGAAAGAGATAGATAGAGAACAGAGCTATGTCGGAGTGTTTCAGCTTTTTGGTACGTTCATAAATCATCGCTGAGACGACACCATGTTAAATTGGAACTTTTCCCATACATAAATAGAATGCATGAGAAACAAAATAAAACATGAAAAATACAAAAAAAAATTTTAAAAATTAAAATAAAACTAAAACTAAAGAGCAAAAATAAAATATATGTAAAATATATATCTATATATAAAATATATATATTATACTATATAAAATACATATATGCTATATAAAGTTGCTATAAAAATATACAACAAACACATTTTAATTATTATGCTAAGCTTTAAATTGCATATTTTTACTATGTTTTTCAATTTCAAATATTTGTTTAAAATCTTAAAATATTCTTTCAAATTAACAAAATTATATGATTTATAATGTCTATATGTATAGCTATATATATATCTGATACTTATAGTGAATTTTCATGCCAAGTTTTTAGTTATTTAATTGGATTTCTATGCGCACCAAAAAAATGTAAAAAATTATTACGAAAAATATTAAAAAAAAAAAATAAATAAATATTACGAAAAATATTTAAAATTTTAATTAATTATTTTTTAAATATTTTTTTTTTTTAATAATAATTAATAATATTTTTATTTACCATAATATCGTGACTTATAGTGAATTTTCATGCCAAGTTTTTAGTTATTTAATTGGACTTCTATGCGCACCAAAAAAATGTAAAAATTATTACGAAAAATATTTAAAAATTTAAAAAAAAAATATTACGAAAAATATTTAAAATTTTAATTAATTATTTTTTAAATATTTTTTTTTTTTTAATAATAATTAATAATATTTTTATTTACCATAATATCGTGACTTATAGTGAATTTTCATGCCAAGTTTTTAGTTATTTAATTGGACTTCTATGCGCACCAAAAAAATGTAAAAATTATTACGAAAAATATTTAAAAATTTAAAAAAAAATATTACGAAAAATATTTAAAATTTTAATTTATTATTTTTTAAATATTTTTTTTTTTAATAATAATTAATAATATTTTATTTATTTATTTTTTTATTTATATATGTATATACATATTTATTTATTATTTATTTATTTATAACATATTTCCATCAGCAATACCAACAAATTTTACTTTAAATTTTTATTTTTATTTTTATTTTTATTTCAATTTAAATTTTATTTAAATAAATTTAATAATAAAAATGCTAAAAAATAATTTTTAAAAATTGTTTAGACAATTAAAATTGAACAAGAACATTGCAACATTGTTTTGTTCGTAAATAATTTAAATATTGTTAATTAAATTGTGCGCAAACATTTGTATCTGCAAATTGCAAAGTTCATTCAGATGCAGCTACAAATACAAAATGCAAAAATGCAAATGAAATAATGTATAGTGAGATTTGACACTGTGCAATAATATGCATATATAAGTATTTCATTCTCTCTCTCTCTATCTCACTCACTCGCTTTCAGTATACTTGCTCGTAGCCAAAAAGCCATAATTTTCCAATTAAGCGAAAATGAGCGATTTATTTGCCATGAAATCAGTGAGAATCGACGATAAAAATCTCTTCATTCTGCAGGACCCGAACGTCGCTCTTGTTGCTGTTGCTGTTGTTTTTCGCTTTGGTTGCAGAAAGTGCAACGCGAAATGTTTGCCGCCGCTGCAATTATTTATTATGCGCATGGCAATGGCCAGCGAGTGTCCGGATGAATGTGTGTGTGTGTGGAGGTTGGGCACGGGGGACAGCAGCTGCTGCCACTGCTGTGGGTGGATAGCAAAAAAGTTGACTGTGTGTGCAAGTATGTGTGTATGTGTGTGAGTGTATGTTTGCGGGTGTCTGTATGAATGTTTGTGCCACTTAACCCTCGAGGCCAAGCGTCCACATTCGCAGTGTCAACATGAGAGTCGTCTCTGTAGCGGGAATTTCGTATGCCGGTGTCTGCTGCTGGTGCTGCTGCTGCTACTCGTCTTGTTGCTGCTGAGTGTTCGTTCTCTCTGCTCTTCATTTTTTTTTTTGTTGCTTGTTCACTTTGTTTTTTGCAATGTTTTCGCTGAGCTTTTGCTTTTTTATTTGCTGCAACTTCAAGTGGAAAATTGCTGAATATACGTGCGGATGTTGCTGCTGTTGTTATTAAAATACCCTTTAGTAAAGGTATATAGAGTAAAGGGTATATTAGCATAGCAGTAACTGTAAGCTACTCTAAGTGCAGGGTATTTGCTAGTCGATCAAACTACAATTTCAATGCAATTAGATATCTCTACATACGGCAAAAGGTTTACTAAAATTCTTATGTAAAACAGAAATTACAGGGTATCTGCTCGTCTATCAGTTCATAGGTAAACTATAAGTTTCCTATAGTTTGACATGTTTAAACTTGTCTCCCCATCTGCTATTATAACATCGCTAAAATTGCAGAGTATCTTTCAGTCTGTCATACTCAACATTTAATTTGCGTTTTGTTTTTACATACATGAAAAATGTTTAATAATTCTCCATGGACATAAACTGGACACACTGTGCAACTTGTGTCAAGTCAACAACTTGGTATTGTCTCTAACTGCAGGGTTGCCACCAAAACTTAATTTAACTGTAGCTTTAATTGCGTGCCAGGTGGAAAGAAAGGCAGGAAGGATGCGAGGGAGTAGGCGTGGATAGTGACTAAACTATTTAGCACCTGTTAGAGTAAAAGTGTTGCCATGCGCTAATTAAAAATGCAATCGTTGCTTAGCCAACACGCTAACACGTTGCCATTGCATGTCTTGTAGCACAGAGCCACCATGTGTTGCAAGTATTTTGTCGATTCCAAACAAAACTTTTTGCATACATTTTTCTTTTGCTTTTTAATATATATATTTTTTTTATTTGTTTGAATTGAAGTAAAAGTCCAAGTGTAAGCTCACCATCATCTTCATTTTGCCTTTTTTTTACTGTCTTGCCTCATTTATCAACACCTTTGTTTTCTCTCAGTGTATGTGTGAAGAACTTCCGTTGCAGGTATTACACAGCTGCCAAATACAATTTGTGTTGCATTTTTAATTTGTGGCGCCTGAAACAGGAATCAACGACTTTTTACTACGTCTGCTATTCCCGTCTTCATTTCCCTCAGACTTTAGTTTTGTGAATGGGGAAAATTGAAATTGTATTTGGCGTGAAGTTCAAGTTGGCCGTTAAGTGTTGAAATGTTTACAGTTGCACCTCTGGCAGTTACAGTGTGTGGATACATTTATATTTTTTTTGGTATTGTTATTGTTATTTTTGTGCTGTTATTGTTGATGCTGCACAAAAGATTCTAAATTTAGTTGGAGAAAATGCAAGTGTTGACTGCAACTGACATTGGAAAATAAAGAAATACTCAACGAAATTTTTTAAATAAATTCTAGGAAAAAAAATCTAGGAAAATCATTTAAAAAAAACTACAAAATATTGGAAATTTAAAAAAAAAAAAAATCAAAATTTTAAAAAAATTCTGAACGAATGAATATTGAATGAAATCCATGAAGAAACCAAGAAAAACGTCTTACAAAAAAATTCTACAAAATTTAGAAATTCTAAAAAAAAGCAAAAACAAAGTAAAAAGAATTTTAAAGAAAGAAATTTTGCATATTTTCAATGAAAAAAAAAACGAAAGAAAATATTTTTAAAAAATTCTCTAAATATTAGAAATACTAAAAAAAAAATTGAAATAATTTTATTTGGGAAAATTTTGTTCAAAAAATCGTTTAACACATTAAAATATATTTTAAAAAAAATTTTAAAATATTATTAAAAAATAATCCTGATTTTCTCAATATATTTTTTATATGCAGGAATTGCAGAAGTCGATAGATTTACTGTTTGTATTGTGTCGCTTGAAACTCATATGTGATTTTTATTTACCACGTGAAGTTGAAGTGCATTTGCATTGGCGCCAGTTGCCTCGCTCGGACTATGGAAAATTATAAAAAATAAAGAAGAAAAAGAGAGATTACGAGAGAGAGAGAGAGAGAATGAGCAGCTGGTTGCAGATGCAAATGCAGAATCAGTGCATGGCTCATACCAGTCCAGGACTATGCGAATACGAATACGACTGTGAATACGAATGTGAATACGACTGTGAATGTGAATGTGAATGCGGGCCAGAGTCATAAATTAAACGCATTTTCCATGTGCCTGACTACAGACTACAGTGAGAAAGAGACAGACAGAGATGAGGAGCAGAGGAGATGGTAGATACACTCTTCTGACCCGGCCAGAAAATTTTCCATTTATTTCATTTTATTTCTGTTAATTTGGTCAGGCAAAAACAAAAAAAGTTTTGTCTGCATATAGACGCGCGCGTTCAGGTTAAAAATATATATACGGAATATGAGGAAATGCACACGAATTTATGAAAAATTAATTTTGAAATCGTTAATTGAGTGTTTATTGCGACTGGGCTCAGTGAGCGCAACGCTGGCGCTACAAATGCATAAATGCATTTATTATATATATATATATATATATATATAGTATATATGATATTTGTATATGAATATGAAAATAATGTGCAAATAATTGTGAAAGCACATTAAATTTTTGTAAAGATTTATTATGCTGCTGGCAAATTGTACTATGCACTATGAAAAATACTATACGCATATATTTAGCTATAGAATTATATACCATCATATAATAGAAAATATCATAGTCTAATCTTAGTATTATAATATGCTAAAAATGGAAAAAATAAATAAATAAAATTGTATATAAAGCAAGTTGAATAGTCGAGCAACCAATTGCAAATTCAAATGCAAACGCGGCAAATGTCAGTCAAAGTCGCTTAGTAAAAATTTGCATACGAACTTAAATCATTTTGTCGAGCCTCTCTAAGTGTTTGACTCTGACTACATATATGTGAGTGTGTGTGTGAATGTGAGTGTGAGTATGATTGCGAGTATGAGTGTCAATATGTATGTACTGTGTGCGCATAACAAGAGCAAACAATATTTCTCACATAAATTCACACTTTAACCAATTTGCATGCAATCTGCGGGGGTGCAACATATATATGTACATATACCTCAACCCCCAAACTCTATACTCTCCCCCTCTATACATCGTAGTATCCAACAGTATCGCCTACACATTCTACTCACTGTCCCATGCGATGACGACGACGATTGCGCTGCGCACAGACAGCGATGCAGTGCAACGCCCCCGTCGCCATTGTCGTACTCCAGTCACTGTATGTCTCCCCTTCTATCAGCTCTTTTTGCTCCCTTCATTTCATTACTCTTCATTCCCCCGTAGCTCTTCTGTTGCAGCGCCCACAGAGGGTTGCCCCGTGTGGTTTTTTTTTTGGTTTTTTTGCAAAACTGCAACGCGGACTTTTGCATATTTAAACGATGCGAGTCGAGTGAGTGAATGAGTTTGAATGAACTCACCATGACCAAATACAAAAGCTGCCACATTGCCTTCCTTCTCTCTCTCTCTCTCTCTCTTTCTCGCTCTGTGTCTCTCTATATCATCCTTTCACTCTGCAGCTCGGCGATAAACGAATGTATTTCAACGTAACGGTAAAAGAAGGCAAAACCGAAATGTGAAACAAATGAAAACTGCGAATACATTGGAAGTGACTATTTACATAGTCCAGACACCGCACAGTGGTACTAAAACTATCAAATTTAAAATCTCAAATGTTTAGTTGCCTTTTGTTAAAAAAAATTAAATTTAAAATTTTTTAAAAATTATTTTTAATAATTTTTTTTCAATGACTTTTTTGAGCGTTAACAAAAAATTAATAATTCAGTTTTTTTTTTAATTGAATTTTTTATTTAATTTTTTTTTTAATTTTTATTTTATTTTTAAAAAATTGTAAATTTTTGTAAAAATTTTTGTAAAAATTTGTAAAATGTTGAGTAGCATTTTGATAAAAAAAAAATTAAAATTAAAAATGTTTAGAAATTTTTTGAGCGTTAAAAAAAATTTAATAATTTAGTTTTTTTTAATTGAATTTTTTTATTTAATTTCTTTTTAATTTTTATTTTATTTTTTAAAATTTGTAAAATTTGTTTTTCACCATAACATTTTACGCTGACTTGCTCCACTGTGCCTGCTCATTTGCCAATGCAACTGCACTCTGTACTTGCTAAAGTTGAAGGCCTCTAGGCCTTTTTCATTCCGGTCAGTCGAGCGAAATTGTGCTGCCTACAAACCCCTAGTCAGCACCGCTAGTCTGAGTCCTCTGTCTGCCCCTAGTCTGCCCCTTTAGCTACCCTTGAAGTGCAGTCTAGTGAATGTTACGAACTTAAATCAAAAGGTGACTAAACGAGAATTTCCTTTTTAAATTAATAAACTCAGCCGGCGGCCGTTGGGTATTTGGACTTTGGACTTTGGACTACAACTACAACTGCGACTAAAACTTGGAGTCTACGAGTCTGCTAGTGTTGCCCTTCCTGGAGCGTTAAAAATAAAAAATATATATATATATATATAAAAAAAAAACTTACCCGTTAACTGCACTCATAAATTCTGCGCAAAACTTTCTGACGTGTTGCAATTCTCTATTTTTTTTTTTTTCTGCTATGTAAAAGTTTCGTTGTTCCTTGCATTCTTTTTTTTTTTATTCTATGTCTATTTTAATATTCGCTTGCCATAAGCTTAAAAAAATAAAAAAAAATATAACTCGAATTCGAAATCAAAGCGCAAAATGAATTTTATGGCAAGCGAAGCTTAAGCAAACATTTTTAATGGTCGAACTCGTCGAGTTTTATATATTTCATAAAATGCAGATAGTTTGCCGTAAAACTTACCTGTAATTAGAAATAGAAAAAAATAGAATTAGTTTTAAATATTAGGAGAATAATATATATGAAAAATTTATGCAATCGAAAGTTAATTTCGTTTGCTTTAAAATGATGAATATCAACTCTATGGCAAGTTCAATTTTAATTGAAGTTTTATCTTTGGCAACATTGACTCACTCAAAAGCGTATTCAGCGCATTTCCACGAATGATTCGTTAGTTGCATTTCAGTTCATTGCAGCCCTAACACACACACACACACACACACACACACAGACATAGTTCAACTACCCTCAAAGTCAGTTAGTTAGATTGTTGTTCAGGATACGCAGCAAGCGACAGCAGCAATGTCAGTGTTCGTTGCCTCATTGATAAACATCTTCCGTAACCCTCGTAGAATAGGATACTGTGCAGGGTAGTGAAACATTTTGTGGAGAAGAGACGTATAGATGGTTGGTCGCACTGTTGGTATGCTATGCGAATGGAATGCTGCCATGCAGCACATGTCCTGCCAAGTGTTTTAATTATAAAAATGAGATATCGTTGAGGAATCCTTGGAGCGGGACTTACAGAGTGCCAAAGGGCATGTACAAATATATATGTATATATAGATATAGAAGTCGTCAGAAAACCCTTAAACTGCCCTCGTTGTTCCTTTTACTACTGAACTCAGCAAAACGATTATTTTCAATGCAAAACTATGCGAAACGCGTGGCATTTGCCCCTCGGCCAAAAGGCAGGAAACATGTGTTGTGCCTATACTGTATATCTTGCTCTCTCACTCTCTCTCTGTCTGTCTCTCTCTTTCATTTTCACTCTCTTTCTGTGTATCCTTAGACTTATCAGCGAACGCAGCGTTTCTTATCAAATGCCAAGCAATTTAAATGTGCCAAGGAACTGAGCAAAAGGGACTCAGCGCCAGTCTGTCCGACTGCCAACAGCAATAGCAACAAAAAAATGTTTGAGTCCTGTCGATGTTGAACCGCAAGCAAAGTTTCCATTTGGCATTTATTCATTCATGCGTTGCACATTCGCATTCGCTGCGATAAAACGCTACAGATAACTCAAGTTAGCCCCGAGGATGTGGCCCAATGTCGAATATCTGATTCACAGAGCACCCCTAAAACAACAACAACAAGAACAACAATAACCAGAATGAAGCAAAACACTAACCAACCAGTCACATTGCTTATTTATTAGAGTGGCATCGTTTCTTGTCTCTTGTCAAATGACTTTGTCGTAGTTCTTTCCGGACAAACTAAGGGAGAAAATATTGTGAGTGTTTGATATGAATTTTCCAAGATTTTCAACAGAACAAAAAGTTATCCTTAATATTCAGTTGTTGTAACTACTAAATTTGCTTACAACTAATTGTAGAAATAAAGATTTAGTTATCTTTAACATAAATAAGAAATAATGAAATAACAATTTAAAAAGATTTAGGAAATCTTTTGGAGAAACACTTTAATATGTTTCCTGAAAAAATATTATAATATTATTCAAACATATTTTGGCCAATAATTTGAAGAGTTTAACAAATAATTCCATAAACTACTTCAACTTTATGTAATGTAGAAGTTTATTAAATGCTAAGTTAAATAATCCATAGAAATCCTAACAAAATATACTCCATAATACGCTGGCAAATTATCCAAACATTTAATTTAAGCCTTGACGCAAATGTTTTGTGATGAAATCAAATTGAGTTCTCAAATTTTTATTCTTCTTCTCTTGCTTTGCAACTCATTTGAATAAATGCCTAAAAATCACACACAAGAAGAACAGCAGGACTCCCGAAGTCAGAAAGTTCTGGCATAAAGTGAAATAAGTTAAGGGAAACTTGAAAAAGTCACCAAATGTGTGCAAACGGAAGCCATAAATGAAATTAAAACAAAAGAGTGTGAGAAGAACTCTCTCTCTCTTTCTCTCTCTCTCTGTCTCTGTCTGTCTCTCTCTTTCGAGTTGTAATTCTTTCTCTCTGTGGCAAACAAACATTTCTCAAAGGACCAAAAATTAGGGTCACTGGGTGTGTTTGTTTTTTGGGATTCCAGAATTCAGTTTTTTTTTTGGGGGTAAGGAAGAAGGACTGAACCATGGAAGGTTTCTGTATTCATTGCGTAACAGAAACCTGCTAACATAGAGACAGCAATGAATCCGGCAAAATAGACAACGGCGTATAAAACGAACCGAAAAATGTTTTCAAGTAGAAAATTCTGTTTCGTCTTTTATACAGATATATATATATATCTTTATATATATATATATATATGTATGTATGTAATTTTTTTTACACCATTTTCATTTCAAATGCGGCGCCCATTTTTCCCGTGTTTTTTTTTTCTATTTTCGTTTTTTTTTCTGTGCTGACCAGAAAAGTTGAAAAATCAACTTTGGTTTTTCTTTGCTTTTTTTTATACATGTTTCATTCTTTTGTTGTTTTCGTTCATTTCATTTCGCTTCGTTTTTTTTTTATTTTTATTTTTTTGGCTGCACAGCAAGCGTTACGTTTGTTTGTTTTCGTTGCTGTTGTTTTGTATTTTTTTTTATATATTTTTTTTTTTATTTGTTATTTGTTTTTTTTTCTTTCTGTTTCTTTAGCTGCCGCCCGCTGTTTTTCCCCATTTTTTATATTACCACGCCATTTATCATTTCCTTTGCCAAACACTCGCATTTTTTGTCTCACTCGCACCTTGTTTGTTTATTCGCCACATTGAAATTGTGTGTGCAAGTGTGTGTGTGTGTGTGTGTTTTTGTGTATTTATATACTTTGCGCATATTATTTACTTGTAGGCTTCAGGTATATATATATATATATATATGTATATATAGCATATAGAGCTTTGTATTATATATAGAAAGCAATTTTCACGCAGCTTTAATTTAATTTATTAAAACTTTCGCCGTCAGCTGCGATTTTTTGGGCTAGGTGCGTGCTTGGCCACACCCCCACAAATGGCAAAATTTTCCTCATGTGCCTCCCCACCTCCCACACAGTTCCTCTTCTCATCTACTGTAACCCCTTCGTCTTCCAGTCTATATATATATATATAAATGTATGTGTGTCTGAGTTTTTGGAATGTCTTCAGTTGCCGCTAAACATGAAACTGGCTCGTTTTGTTTTCGTGTTCGGTTAACTTCGTTCTTGACATTTCCTGGCCGGGAACCTTTGCCGTTCTTTTGCCATCTAAGAAGTATTATTGAAGCTATGATGTTTGCTGCACAGAGGAGGGACTGGGAGGGGGAGAGCAATGTAACTGTTAGCTGGTAGCAGGAACTGGGAGCTGCGTGTTTGCATTTGACACATTTAATTCCACCCTACACCGTACCGTACACCGTTCGCCTGACGCTGACATGATTTATTAATTACGAGCCAAAACATGAAACGAACTTGAGTTCTTAATTTTCGACCTTAAAGCTCAAGTGTGGCGTTTGTTTTTTTTTTTTCTTTTTTTTTATTTTTTTCAAGCTATGAAATTGACTTCTTAGTTTTAGCTAATAGAACAGATAAGATTTTCTTAATTTTCTATTAAAAAAAAAAATTATAAGCAAAAGAAAAAAGATTAGTAAATAAAATATAAAATATATATGAAAATAAAATAAAAATAAAAATGAAAAAAAAATAAAAAAAAAATTTAAAAAATAAAAATAATTATAAAAAAAATTAATTTTAAATAAAATAAAAATAAAAATAAAAATAAAAATAAAAATAAAATAAAAATAAAATAAAAATAAATAGTAAAAATACAAAGAAAAATATAAAATTAAATAAAAATTAAATAAATAAAAATAAATATAAAATAAAAATTAAATAAATAAAAATAAAGAATAAATATCACAATAATAAAAAAATATTTAGAAATTTATATAAAATATTTCTTCTTTTTCTAACAAATTTCTGTCAATAATTTTTTTCACACATTTTCTAATTTATTTCTTTCTTTTTTTTTAAGTAAATTCAATTTTTATTGAAGTTTATGAGGAAAAGATCTTTAATCTTCAATGATGCTAATTAGTAGCGTATGGTACTGGCTTTAAAAGAAAAACATGCACGTGCCTATTTACGTGTCATTTTGTAGCTAAAATAACAACTAATAACAACAACAACAACAACAGCAACAAAAGTAACAACAACAAAGATAAAGGCCAAACCAGACGAAGAAGAATGTTTTATTTTTGAAAAATTAAATTTTGTAGAAAAACAACACAAAGAAAAATAAAAGCAGACGAAGAAGAAATAGAGAGAGAGGGGAGAGGAAAGAAGAAATAGAATGAGAGATGAGAGAAGAGATGAGACGCTGCAACTTGGGGCAACATAGAAAACAACTTTGGCGGCAAACGGAACGCGCCAAGCGAGATAGATGGATGACTGTGGTGCCAAGATTTATGGTTGATCAAGAATTTCCCGTACGTTGCACGCGCTTTTTTTTTCGGCATCGTCGCACTTTCCTCTTCGTTTTAACTCAAATTGTTGTTGTTGTTGTCGTTGTTATTGCGGTTGTTCTTGTTTTGCTTATTTTTAGATTTCCTTTTCGTTTGCTCCGCCCCGATTTTTTTTCTGTCTTATTTTCCAACTTGTCGTCTTGCAACTGCAACTGCAACGTAACGTAACGCTTCTGCGTAGATAAAGAGAGAGAGAGTGTGTGAGAAGAAGAAAAATGTCTCTTGGGTGTATTCATAACATGCCACAGCCATAAATATGCTTTCTACGAGACATCCGACATCTGAGGTTACGTCTACGTCTGCGTCTGCGTTAACGTTTGCATCAACGTCAACATCGGCGTCTGTTTGCACGCATCTTACATCTCTGCAGCGCAACCAATCGCACATCCAAACGCTCCAAACTGGGCGTGCAGCAACTGTTCCTTGACGAATTGGACGGATGCAGTGCGTCCATCACATATACAGACGCACACACACCTGCAACAGTCGCCAGTGCGTGTGTGTGAGCCAATCTTATATGAGTTTGCGCTGCTTAATTGAGAAACTAGTTTCAGTTCGCTGAAAATGTCTAAAGGCTCGACAGATGCAAAACTGTTTTTTTTTTTTTTTTTCAGCGAATGCTACACGCACTGTGGAACAAATTTGCATATAATTATCATAAAAAAATATATTATTATTATGATTATTATATATTTTTTTTTTTAAATTATTATTTGCTGTTAAATATTGAAATACATTTCAAATTTACAGTGGAAAAAAATATTTTTATATATAACAAAAATTCTTATAATTTTTTATTTTAAACATTATCTTTATAAAATTCTGATAAATATTAATTATATTTTGATTTATAGCTAAAAGTAAGTAGAACAATAAATTTCTCTTAAGAAATAGAAACACTTGAAATTGAAAACTAAAATTTTAGTAATGAATTTTTCTCAAGAGTATAATAAATTATTTGCTTAAAGAGTTTCTGATAAAGCAACGATTATAATTGAACAGCACTTGTAAGTTATATAACATAATTTAAGGGAAAAAACATGAAGTCAAATGTTGCATCCTTTATTATGCAATGTGAACCATTGTACTTATCGATGTTTAGGTTCTGTTTTTTGGTCTTGTCGCAGGAAGTGTTAAGCGGAATGTTTTAATAGCACAATGCAAGTATAAGCGAAAGAGACAGGAGGGCAACACATTGGTGCCTTGTGGATTCTCCTTCTTTTTTTTTATGCAAATTACATGAAGCTGTGCTAATAACACGTTCCTCAGCATATCCCACAGATAAAACATTTTAATTTTCAAGTGCCAGAAAACAAGTTTTTTTTTTTTTGGTTTTGGGTTTGGTATTCCGATACATGAATGAATGTAGCAGAGGGCTAGGCAGAGTGATAGGTATATGTGGAATGGGGAATACGTCTAGGGATACAGACTATACTATACTATGTTCTTTGGCAATGTCTCAATCGCAATTGCATTACCTTTGTCGTTCTTGTCGACGTTGCCGTTGCCATTGCCGATGTCGTTGTCGTTGTCGTTGGCGGCCACCTACTTATACTAGTTCTATAAAGTCCCTTCCTCCTGCATATTCCCACTTTATTCTCTATATACTCGGCTTTTGTGAAATGCGCATAAAAATGCAAATAAATAAAATTGAAATTAAAAGTTGTTTGCGACATACACCGAAAACACACACGAAAGGTGATAAATCAGGTGACAGAAATTAATTGAGTTATTCAACATTGGATGCATACTATACAAGAGTATATATATATATATATATATATATATATATATATATAGATGTAACTTTCAGTCTGTGTCTGTGTCTGTGTCTGTGTATGTGTGTGTGCTTGTCGTCGCTGTTGTTATTGGGTGTTGCAGGCGAGCCTCGATATCGATATCGAAACTCAAGTGTTGTCATCCGGCCTCACACTTGAGCTTCATCTGCTTCAGGCCGCGCCTCAAAGCGACGCGACAACAACGACGACGACGACAATGTCTGTGCTCCCCTTGCTATCCACACACACACACATATACACAAAGTCGTTGCATGCCCCATCTTATGTTCTGACAACGTCTTTGCTTCGTCTGCTTCATTTCTTGCTTGTCTCTTGCTGATTTTGGATTAATTTGTTCTGCAGTCAAGTAAATCCCCAATCGCAATCCTAGCCCCTATATTCCCCTCATATACTCAATGCGTTCGTTGCATTTCTTGCTCGTTGCGTCACAAAAGGAGTCTTCAAAAAAAAAAAAATAAGGAAGGAAAAAGTGGACAAAAATGAAAGAAAAAAAAAAAAACAGAGAAGTAATATCAAAAAGCTTCAACTAAGGCGGCACAAGTCAACCTACCTGGGGCAGAGGGTTAACATCAGGTTTTGCAACAACGGCAGCTCTCTATAGAGAGATTCAGAGAGCGGCAACATATATATATATATAGCAAACGGAATGATATATGAAGTATCTCATGGTATGACATTAACAGCACACACGAACATGTAGTTTTGTTATTTATTGAGTTTTCAGATATTTTGAAGGCATTAACATTGAAACAAATTATTATGATTACAAGATTTATTGCCGTTTGCAAGCGAAACATACGAATAATCCGTATCATATTAAAACAAGAGACAGAGAGAGCAAGAGAGAAGAGAGAGAGAAAGACAAAGACGTAAGAAAACGGCGACAAACTAAAATATTTTGCATATCTCATTTGAATGAACTGTGTTTTTTTTTTTTTTTTTGCTATGTACATCGCCTCACTGTCCCACTGTACACCTGACCAACATTTCAACTTTGTTCAACTTTTGTGTTCAATTGTTCAACTACTGCTACACACGCCCATCCTCCCCTCTGTCAGTCAGTCATACGCCCATTTCATTTCCTATTGTCATCTCACTCACGCACAAATTTACCGTTGTGTCATTTGATTGATTACGAAATCTGTAAAGTTCATTTGTTTATCGCAGCACGTAAATTGTTGTCAGTTGTCGTCGCAAAAGCTTGAGAAATCTTAAAGTTTGACTGTAGTTTTTCAATGATTGATGACACTATAAAATTGATATAAAAATGTTGACAATATTTTATAGTTATTATCAATACATAAAAAATTATTAAATATAAATAATAATAAATAATAAAAATAATAAAAATAATAATAAATAAAAATAATAATAAATTATGAAAAAAAATAATAATAATAAATATTAATAATTTTAAAATTAATCATAAAAATTACAGAAATAAATATATAAAAATGAAAATATATTTTGCAAAATCATTAAAATTTTAATATTTTAAGTTTATGAAAATCAAGAAATTTAAATTGTAAATTCTTAGAAAATTATTAAAACATTGTAAATATTTTATTTATTTATTTTTTAATTTATTTTTATAATTATATTTATATTTTATTTTTAATTATATTTATTATATTTATTTTATATTATATTTATAATTTTATAATTCGTTCTACTAATAATTTTTTAAATTCTGCAAAATATTAAATTATTTATAAATATTTTTTGTAAATTTAATTTTCTAAATTTCATTCTACAGTTTCAGTCTTTGATTATCTGCAATTTGTTTCGCTCACGCATCGCAAACGAGAAGACAAAATAAACTAGATGCAGATAGTGAAGCATTTAGTTATCTTAAAATTTCACAGATGATTTAGATGATTGCCGATACGCACGTTGAGTAGGCAGCCAAGAGCGCAAAAATGAATGAGAAATAGAAAGAGAAAGACAAAGAGTGAGAGATAGAGATAGAGAGAGTGTGAGTGTGTGAATAAGATGCCAATATTTTATTGGCTTATTAACATTGATAATCTCTGGACGGTGGCCAAAAGGTCTGTGTATGCCGCGACAAGTGTCCGGCTAGTTGACCCATACGCATACGCATTTCACTGCGAATAAATTTTTCTTTTTTTTTTGGCCAATTGAAGAAGGCCTCTAAGTGTGAATGTGTGTGTGTGATTGCATAATTGTTGGCTAGTTGGAATGCGTAGAAGCAAATGGTTTTTTTTATTGCGGATGCATTTTGCCCAGACGATTTGCAGTAGTCGATAAGTCGATAAGTTCTCCTCGTCGTCGTTGTCGTTGTGCGTCTAATCAAACTTTATTGATTCAAACGACAGCCGAGTTTATTGCAGTTAGCAGCAGCAAGAGCAGCAATAGCAAGAACAGACATATCGCAGACAGACATGCCACAGCAAAACGCGACAACACCTGCCACAAATGGTCTGACTCGAACTCGGACTCTTGACTTTGACTCTAGCTTTGACTCTGACTCTGACTATGACTCTGAGTCTGAGTCTGTCGTTGGGTGCCCCAATGTGTTGTCTGTGTGTTTGTGTGTCTGGTCTGGTCGAGCGCCGGCGGCGTCGGCAATTGCGTTGCAAGTTACTGCACGACTTGGACACGAAGTTCATAATTGCCACAAGTTGACGCACGTCGCACGTGAAGCTACGTGCCCCAAGTGATAGGCGGATCAATGTTATGTGTTCGTTCTGTCGCGTCAACATTTCTACTATACGCTTCTTTTTATTTATTTTTATTTACTTTTTTTATCTTTTTTCGTCTTCTTCTTCTTTCAATTACTTGGAAGCAAAAACAAAAAAAAAACAACAAATTTTTATCACACTTTTATTGCTGCGCGTTTGGATTCTCATAATTTTATAGCTTTTTTATTGGTTTTTCTTTCAGTTTTTTTTTTTATACAGCCAAAATGTCGTTGTATATAGCAAGTGCTTGTTGCCATTGTTGTTGTTGTTGTTGTTGTCATTCATACCTTGGGCAAGTTTGACTAATTGCAGTGCACTTGCGACTGGAAGTTGTTATTGTTGCTGTTACTGCTGCTGCTGCTACTGCTACTGCTGTCGCGCCTGTCACTCAATTCTGTTCAACAATTTGTCATCTTCTCTGTCGTCTCACATGTGTGTGCATATATTTATGTATGTGTGTGTGTGTGTTTGTGTCTATGTATTTGTTGACGTTTCTATCTGCATATAAGAACTTTTTTTTTTATTATTAGATTTTCATAGAAAGCGCAGACGACGCCAGTTTTATAGAGTCCATGTGTCTTCGTCGCCATCGTCGTCGTCGTCGTCGTCGTTGTTGTCCGTTGTCCGTTGTCCATTGACCATCGTCGTTTATCACTTCCTGAGACAATTTACATGCAAATCAGTTGCTCGATTCGCGTAGGTTTTCTATGCTTCTAAGATTTCAATGTAACTTCAAGTTAGCGCTTGGCCAGTTTTCAATATTTCTTAGAATTTGATTGTAGATGAAATTTAACTGATTGAATTACAATTTTTCTTTTAATTTTTCTGCAATGATTTTAATTGCTTGGCAAATTGCAGATGAAATATAGTTGATTATTTTCTATGCTAAATTTATTTCAATTTTATGCAAATAATAATTAATTTAATTAAAAAAATTTTTTTTAAATTTTCAGCTGTTGATTTTTCGCGCAATCATTTTTTTGGCAGTTTTAAATCTTGCATATTTTAATTTTTATTAGTATTTTAAGATAAATATTAACTAATTATTTTTATTGCTGCATTTATTTCTATTTTTATGCAATTAATAAATAAAAATTTTCTTTTAATTTTCTGCAGTGATTTTTCAAGTTATAATTGAATCATTTTCACAGTTCTTCAAACTCATAAACTCAGAAAATGTTTTCATAAATTGTATATAAAATTCTGCACACCTTTTTAGCACATCATGAAAACGGATGAAGAGCGATATGTTGGCCAACCCTTAAAATAGTAATTCAACTCCCTTTGCCCTTTCCCTTGCCCTTTCCCTTCCCCTTAACATAGCAAAACCTCTTCAGGCTTCTTGTCTGGGCGCATAAAGCTTTCGACTCGAAGGAAACCAATTTGTTCAGCCGTTTGATTTAAACGGTTTTATGGCCGTCCTGTTGTTTTCACTCCCTCTCTATCTCTTACTCTCTCTCTCTCCCCACTGACGCGCCCTTAAGTATGCCACTCGGCAAAGCGTACTAAACTCCCCCTTCGTTGAGCAAAAATTTTTTGCCCTTAGCAGACAGTGGCAAATTTGCAGCATATGCACAAAGAGCTAAACGGTAGAAAGAGTAGAAGGAGAACAACAAAAATAGACAGACAGACGGTTGTGGCAGACATAGAGACAGACAGACAAAGGTTTCAGGACGACAGTTTCGCAAAGACATTTGGTCAAATTCAAATTCATTTTGCGGGGGCCGCAAAATGTCACTGGCCTAGCATTGGCATGTGTGGCAGCCTGATAGACTCCTCAGCCCTTAGACCACAACCCCCTTAGCCCATATACTTAAGCCTCAGTTTGAAAGGGGCGTGTGTATGCCTCTGTGTGGACGCAATGTGGTGCAAATGGCAGCCGTAACGGTTTAATCTGTTTTAAATTATTTTTGGGAATTTTCGGTGGGCAAACAATGGTTAAAGCAACGTTGCCGTTGACGCTAATCCGAACGCGCGTGCAAATAGTAGACGGATAGAGGAAGGGGGGCAAAAGCATGGAGAGGGGGAAAAACCAAGTTGAATATTTTTTTTTTTTGGGTTATGCGATTTCAAAACTGATTCCCAGTTGGGCAGCCGTTGTTATGCATTCGCATCTTTTTGGCTTTCATATTTTTTTTTTGTTGCTTTTGTCTTTTTGTTGCTGTTGTTGTTGTTGTTGTCAGTGCGCTGCCCTTATAATCCACAACATAACATTTCTCTCGCTCTTACATTCTCTTCCTTTCTCTGTCTTACACACACTCTTAAACTGCGTCCGGACAGACGCGTTGCCAGGCAACGCTTGGCATCAAGATTAATTTTAGACGAAAAAAGGAAAGAAATAAGTCAAAATGATTAATGGGCTTTAATTTTTGTTTCGTCGCCGTCGTCGTCTCTGTCGCTGTTACTGTTGCTGTTGCTGGCTCGCTGCTCTTTTTCTTCTTTTCCCACTCTTCGACACACACATGCACGTATGTTTAGGGATCTCAAAATTGGGTAATGTGTATTGTGTTTCTGGTTCTCACCCGCAACTTTCGATATAGTTTCCCTAAACCTAATACATCTTCTTTTTTTCAACCATCTTTGCTTTTTCTCTCTAATAATCTGTTTATCTCGCTTCCACTCACATGCTCTCCCTCTTTCTCTCTTTCTTTCACACACAACATTACTCATCTTCCCCCGACAACCATTCCATACACTAGGCATGAATGTGAAAAGTGGAAAGAGGAAAGAGAAAAGGGAATTCAATGATGGTTGCCGCTGCTGATGCTGCATGGCGTTTGTCAATTCTTCATCTGGCAACTTTCAACGTTCAGAATATTCATAAGAATGTAAAGAATATAATTGTCTTAATTCTCGTTTATTACTTTGAAATAATTCTAGAAACTAATTGAAAAATAATTTCATGAAGATTACGATTATAATACAATAAAAATTCAAGAAATACTTAAGTAAATTATTAATTATTGTAAAATATAAATAAATTAAATAAATTATATAAATTATATAAATTAAATAAATGAAATAAATTATATAAATGAAATAAATTAAAAAAAATGAAATAAATTAAAAAAATAATAAATAAATAAATAAATAAATAAATTAAAAAATAAATTAAATAAATTAAATAAATTAAATAAATTATATAAATGAAATAAATTAAAAAAAATGAAATAAATTAAAAAAATGAAATAAATTATATAAATGAAATAAATTAAATAAATTAAATAAATTAAATAAATTAAATAAATTAAATAAATTAAATAAATTAAATAAATTAAATAAATTAAATAAATTAAATAAATTAAATAAATTAAATAAATTAAATAAATTAAATAAATTAAATAAATTAAATAAATTAAATAAATTAAATAAATTAAATAAATTAAATAAATTAAATAAATTAAATAAATTAAATAAATTAAATAAATTAAATAAATTAAATAAATTAAATAAATTAAATAAATTAAATAAATTAAATAAATTAAATAAATTAAATAAATTAAATAAATTAAATAAATTAAATAAATTAAATAAATTAAATAAATTAAATAAATTAAATAAATTAAATAAATTAAATAAATTAAATAAATTAAATAAATTAAATAAATTAAATAAATTAAATAAATTAAATAAATTAAATAAATTAAATAAATTAAATAAATTAAATAAATTAAATAAATTAAATAAATTAAATAAATTAAATAAATTAAATAAATTAAATAAATTAAATAAATTAAATAAATTAAATAAATTAAATAAATTAAATAAATTAAATAAATTAAATAAATTAAATAAATTAAATAAATTAAATAAATTAAATAAATTAAATAAATTAAATAAATTAAATAAATTAAATAAATTAAATTATCTAAATTATTTAAATAAATTAAATTAATTAAATTATCTAAATTATTTAAATAAATTAAAAAATTGTATGCTTTCATTTGCCGTACCGCCTAGTTTATCGAGTCTTCCTTTCCAAAATCAAAATTCAGTCATCATGTTGATTTTTATAAGCCAAACTATTTTTTTGATTCTTTTATCTCTTTTTTAAGATTTTTTCCATTTTGGTTTTTTTTTTGTTTTTTTTGCAAAAGAAAAATCAGATCAGCGACGAGGTCTGTGCGATTGTGAGCTTTGTGGTTAGCGGTTGTATTTGACGTTGACACGATTTCTCATATTCCGGTTAAGTCTTTCCTAAGATTTTTTGCCTTTTTAATTGTGAAATTTCCACGAAATGCGAGACGCGAGTTTTTTCTTTTTTTTTCTGTCTTTTGGACAGTGACTGCGGTTCGTGTTTTGCGACTGACACGATTCCGATTCCAATGCCCGATGCCCGATGACGATGCCGATGCCGCGCTGATGATGACGACGTAGGTCCAGTGGGTTCAAGTGTGTGTATATTGCGGGGTACGCGCCAAGGTTCGAGTCCGTAGACCGAATGGGGTTTGAGTTGTGATGTGTGGGGGGGAAGGTTAGAAGGGGTTTGGGACTAGTGAGCAATCCGAGCCACATTTGTGTCATTCTGCGACAACTTTGACATGTGTGACATTGTTTCTTCTTTTATTTTTTTTTTCTCTTATTTTTGCCTGACATTTTCGTGTAGTTTGTTGTGTCGGTCTGGCAAAACAACGGCAAACAAAACGAATTATTTCATGTTTTTATTTCTTTTTTTTTTCTGCAGTATTTTTTTTTTTTTTTTTTTGTATTTTTATTTGTATGCGAATCTCACAGAAAAAGCAAACTTGCCCATGGCTAGTAAGTTAGATACAGATACATATAAATATCATATATGTATTTCAATGCAGATACAGAGTCAGATACATAGTCAGATACAGATACAGATACTTAGATACCAGATACATGTGTCGACAAACAACAAATAAACTTTTGCACAGACATATATGAAACCTCGTCGGTTCGTTTGGCCTTAGCAGCTTGCTCAAAACGTACATATACTCTGTAGTTATATTATAACTGCTGTGGGGTATACACAATCTATAGAATATAATGTTTAATACTAAATACTGCTTAATACTGCGCAACTCTTAGTCTCATTCAATATTGTTTCTCTCTATATCGATTCCTTTTATTTCGTGCAAATTTGCCGCCCAACTTTGAGCAAAAGATTTCACAGTTTCTTCATTGCAAATTTGCTTTATTTTTTTTTTTATTTGATGTTTTTTTGCTTCAATTTTTCTCATTTTTTTTTTATTTTATTTTTTTATTGTATTTGTGCTGTTTCTTGTTTTTTTTGTCTCTCTTGAAGTTGTATTCTTTCGTCCTGTTCTTTAGCTCGTGCTGTTTAAACAATGCCGCGGTGAGTGCGTTTGAAATTTATCCAGAACACAGTCTCGGAAAAAATACATTTGAAACTAGACTCGACTTAATGATACAAATATTGTATATATATCAAATAATATTAAAACATCTTGGTAGTCTACAAAAGGTCTCAAATTTAAAGCGTAACCAATTGTAAAAAGAGAAAAAATTCCAAAAATAATTCCATATTGATATTTTATATTTTGTAATTTGTTTGTTTGGCAAACAGAAACAGCGACGGCTACTGAAATTTTCAAAATATGAAATTTGAATTTTTTCAAAATATGATGAAATATGGAACTCCTGCAGTTAGATGCTGTCTGTTTGTTGCAATATGCAAATGTTATGCAACATATGTTGTCGGCAAGTTCATCACATCCTGTGAATCCCTTACGCTTGCGCTGCTGGAATTTGTGACAATTTTGTTGGCAATTCTTGTTGTTTCCAGTTTTTTTTTCTTTTTTTGAGGATGCACATAAAGTTCAGCTCAATTTGGTTTTGACTCTTGCAACGCTGTGGCGTAGCATAGCGAGTTAACAAAAGATTTATGTCAATTTTTTTTATGAGTTATTGACTTCTACACAAAGATAAATCAAAAGAATTTTTCTACTATTGTGATGTGTTTGCATTTTGTTCCATTTTATGGTTAAAAACTAGGCAAAAAAAAAATGAAGTGAAAAAACTAGAAATTCTACATAAAAATGTTGATAGTAAAATAATACTCAAAATAGAACAAAAATATTTATCAAAAAAAAAATAAAATAATTGACTGAAGATTTTATTAAAAATCTTAAAACTCTTCAATGAAAGACTGTTAAAAGAAATATCAGAAAGTCTGAAGTTTTGTCCGATTTTCAACTATAAATTCTTCAACTTCTATTATTGTCACTATATATTATATATTTTGTATCAATTTAGATACCTTTAACTTCTCTAATCGTTAGCACAATGCAAAGAGCACGGGCTTCTAACAAGATTTATGACCAAATGACACATTGAACTGTATACAAATTGAATTTGATTTATTATAAAAAAAAAAAATTTTCATTTTCATTTTCAAGTTGAAAGTAAAAACTATACGAAATGTAGCTGACTTTCAAGTTGAAGATAGCAGAGAGAGAGAGAGATACGAGATTATATGAGAGGTGATACGATTTGTGTCTTGGACTCAGATCACTTTCAAAAATCGGCGACAACAATGCGAACTCATAAATAATAATTTCAGGCTAAAAAAAATAAAATAAGGAAAAGATGAAGATGAGCGAGCAGCAGGGCCAACTGTAAAAACAGGTAACCTTCAAACACAATGGTTGCGCACTGAAGATTCTGCTTTAGCAAAAGAAACAGAGCAGACAAAGTCAAGCCAAAAAGTCATGTCCGGTACACGGCAGGGGCAGCAGCAGCAGCAGCAGCAGCAGTCAAAGAGCGCATCGTTTCAAAGTCAAACAAAATAGTTATAGATGCATTTGTTGAGATACGCGCCTCAAATTGCCACAGCGAAGGACGCATATTAATTTTTATGACCGTTGAAAATGACTATTGCATAACCTGAGAGGCGGCAAGAAGCGAGACCAACCAAAAAAAAAAAAAGAACCTCAGCCATGGCCTTCGCAAGGTGACTTCCTAATGATATTTGTCGGAAAATTCTTTATGCCATTTATGACATGTGCAAAGAACACACGGCAAGTGATGAGCAAAGAAAAATGAAAAATGAAAAATAAAAATTATATATATATATTTTTTTTTTGAAAGAATATAATGAAAAACCACACAGCAGGTTTTTCACTTTCATTCGATTTATTTGTTGTTGTATTTTCAAGGACATTTTTCGCATAAAAAAAAAATTGAAAAAAAAACTATAGAATATTTTTCGCAATCTTAAAGGTGTGTGTGTGTGTGTGTGTGTGAGTGTGAGTGTCATATAGTTAAGTGTATCAGGTAGTTGGGATTTTCCATTTAGGCCATTTTCATAGTAGACTTTCTCGCTCTCTCTCTCTCTCACTCTCTCTGTCTCTTTTTCATTGGCTCACTGTCTGCATTTTTTTTTTTACTTTCAGAGACTTTTTTTGCGTTCGTTGTCGCGTATCTCTTTGCCATAAATCATTGTCACCCGCTCGGCGCAATGTCACTGCTAGAGCGCCCCGCTGGGCCGAAGCTCAGGCACAGGCTCAGGCTTAGGCTCTGACGTTGACTCTGGACACTGCACTCTAACTCTGACTATGGCTATGACTATGTAGCAACGTTTGTGGCACAGTCTCAGAGTCAGTTCCAGGTTCCGTGCAAGCATATAGCCGTTAAACGTAGCCAACTTTGAAGCTGAAGCTTTATTTCCCAAACTCCCAAAACATATCTGCTTGCCACAAAAAAAAAAAAAAAAACAGTTTCAAGTGCTAGAGCTCCAAAAACACACACACACACATATAATAAAAGGAAAGACTGCTGAGAAATGGCAAACAAACTGCAGTCACAGCAAATTGCCACCCAATGCCTGGTCGCATCGTGTATCGGTTGCTGTTTTTAGTCCTTTTTTACTGCAGCTACATCAAAATCCGCACAAAAATTAAATAGCACACAGCAAAAAGACCACAACAAGTGGCATGCCACATAGCACTAAAAAAAAACAAAATACTCATTGTATAAAAAATAAAAAAAAAAAAAAAATAGAATGCAAGTCTAAAAAAACGCTAGAAAATTCGTTGGCTAAAAATTGTTTTTGGTCGAATGCATTGCGAAAAAGAACTTGAGAAAGCAAAATGAAATTGGCAGAAAGCAAAATAAAAAGAAAATGTAACTAAACTTATGAGAAAAACAAGAAAAAAAGCTAAGAGTAAAATTCAATTAGCAAATTTATATTGAATTTTTATTGCAAAAAATTTTTAATTTAAATACTGAAATTAAATATATAAAAATTTAATAAAAATTCGAATAATAAATTAATAAATAAAATAACTCATACAATTTGCAGAAGATTATTCACACGCAACAAATGCTTAATAAAAAATAATTTTAATTTCTTTGCATTTACGCTATGAATTTCTAAATGTAAAAAAAGTAATGAATGATTTTATTTTATTCATAACTATTTATTTTTAGCATATTTTTATTTCTAATGGAATGCGGCAGAAAATATTTGAAATAATATTTAATTTTATTTTTCTTATCGCTACCCGCAACAGTCACCACCAAAATTTACAAAATAAAAAATAAATATAAAAAAAGAAAAAAAATGTTTAACAAAATTGAGCAATTTTTATCAGAGAATAACGTTTTTTCAAGCTCTTTGTATTTTGTTTTTGTATTTAATGTGTGTGAAATTTTGTATTTATTTTTTTTGTTGTATTTTTTTGTTGTATTTGTCGTTTATTATTAGTGTTTGCTGTTGTTATTGTTGTTATTGTATGTTGGTTTTGTTGTAGGTTTTGCATTTGATTAATTAGCCGTTTCGTGTCGCCATTTATCAATGATTTTCAAAATAATTTTAATTTCAAATGCACGGCATCTGTTTTAACTAAACAAGTTTTGTTTATTGTTTTCTCAAAACATTTTTATTGTTACGGAACGTTTGTTTTTTTTTCTTTAATTTTTTTTTTGTCTTTCCATTTTTTGGTGTTTTTTTAATTTCTAGATTTTGGGCCTTTTGTGTATATAAAAAATTGTTAAGTTTCGTTAACAATTTAGCTTTTGTTTCTCTTTCTTTCTCTATCTTTCTCTCTCTCTTTCTCTCTTCTTTCTTTCTTCTTGTTAATTTTATTTTTATAGCTTATTTTGATTTTTGGGTTTTGAATTTCCAACGGCCGGTAAGCATCGCATCGCTGCGTTTGATTAATGTTTTTACAAAAGACTTGTCGCCATTTTTATGCGGGATTATTTAACTTATAAATCATGTCGAACGAATGTGTGAATTTGATTAAAAACGCAACGCAAAACACACATATGAACATACAACAATATTTAGGAATCGTATAGCAAGCTAAATGAACGTTAAAAGAATTTTATTATTCATAAGATTTCAGTGAAAAAGTGAATTCGATTTATAAAAAATCAATTTTATTGTAAACGATATAATATTTAAATATTTAAATTTAATTAAAAAAAAATATTTATAATATTCATATACCAAATTATTGTGTATTTATTTTCATATTTAAATAGAAAAAATATATAATATTTATATATTGTAAATTATTGAGATTTTTTTTATATGCAAATTGAAGTCTTAAATTTGCTTTATTTTTCTAAGAATTTTAAACAATTTTTGTATCATATTATAGTCGACCGATCCAGCCGCCTACAGACTAGTTTTAGATTGAAGTAGATTAACCGATGGACCGACGGAAAGACAGATATGTAAAGTTCGAATCTTCTCTCGATGCTGATCAAGAACATGTATATATAATTTTTTAGTGTCTGCCTTCTTGGTAGCATTACGAAGTCCTGCGCAATATTAATATTAATATGAAAAAATATTTTGCGAACAGATTTATGCAGCGATTTTTACAGAATTTTACAGAACTTGAAAAAATATTTTGATAAATGGAAATATATAAAATATAATATATAAAATATGTAAAATATATAAAATATTTAAAATATATAAAATATATAAAATATATAAAATATATAAAATATATAAAATATATAAAATATATAAAATATATAAAATATATAAAATATATAAAATATATAAAATATATAAAATATATAAAATATATAATATATATAAAATATATAAAATATATAAAATATATAAAATATATAAAATATATAAAATATATAAAATATATAAAATATATAAAATATATAAAATATATAAAATATATAAAATATATAAAATATATAAAATATATAAAATATATAAAATATATAAAATATATAAAATATATAAAATATATAAAATATATAAAATATATAAAATATATAAAATATATAAAATATATAAAATATATAAAATATATAAAATATATAAAATATATAAAATATATAAAATATATAAAATATATAAAATATATAAAATATATAAAATATATAAAATATATAAAATATATAAAATATATAAAATTACTTGAATCATCGATCTAACATGAATATAGGGCCAAGTTTTATTTTCTCGAATATAAAAAATTAATAGATATGGAGATAGAACTATCGATTACTTATGAATACCAGCAGAAAAAAATATTTTTTTAATTCAAATGTTTCATGTGCCAACTGAAGTTGCAGTTTTGACTTGTCGAATATCAAAACAAATAAACAAATATTTTTTTTATTTTGACAACAAGCAAAAATAGCGATACTACGTATGTAATATGCATCAATATATATATATCTTACATATATATATATGAGAAATATATAAATCTAAAGTCCAGTTTCATCCAATGTCCTGCCTGGCTGCCTGACTGTGCTTGTGCCTGTGCCTGTGTGTGTCTGTAACATAAATCATGAACTTTTTGCAATACAAACAGTAGGAAAAAGCATTGAAAGCGCATCAGGCAACAGAATGACTGAGAACGAGATATATGCGAAAAATGTGAAAGAGATAGAGATAGAAAAGTCGAGTTTATGATTTTGTCAGCAGTGAAACATTTCCAGCTGATTAAATCGATAAATTATGAGAATATAATATGATCTGATGATGCAAAAATTGGAATGAACTAACTGTTCATACATATATGTATATATATATATATATATATACATAAATACATTTATTTATTTATGATATAGTAGAAATACAGTTAACAGTAAATAGAGCTAAAGGCAAAGGACAAAATGACAAAAGGATAAATGTTCATTAAAGCTTATTGAACAAATCAACAACGAATCAAATAAATATTTATTAAATGTATAAAAAAAAAATACAAAAAAAAAATTAATATTTAAAAAAAAAATAAATGAAAACTGAATTTTAAATATATGAAATGCAATAAATCTGAATGTGAGAATGAAACAGAACGAGATAGTAAAAGAGTGAAAGAGAGATAGAGAGAGAAAGAGAGTGAGAGAGAGAGTAATAGCAGACAGAGAGTGCGACAAATATGCAGAAGCCAGACAACTAGGACAACAACAACAACAATAACAACAAGGACAATGTGCCGCAACAATGGCCGCATAAATATTCTATGCAAAGGCAGTTTGTCTATATATGTATATGTGTGTGTGTATGTGTGTAAGTGTGTGAGTGTAAACTCACACTTTTGCAATGGCTGCCGCATGCGGAAGTGAAACTATGTTGCACAGGATATGTGCAATAATTCAAAACGATTCCAAGTTCAAAGCAACCATTACTCGTGGCAAGCTACAGCTACAGCTTCAGTTATAGCTGCAGCTTCGTCTATTGCTGGCTGACTGCTTCTGGTTGCAGTAGCCGAACTCTGAAACTGACTACTTCAAAAATTTATGCAAATGTCTAATAAGCCTGTCAACAGTTTTGCAGTTTTGCCCCACAGTTTTTGCAACTTGTTTTTGTTGAGCGATGTGGCACAATGTGACTTATGAAGTGTTGAGCATATATTGTGGCAGAATATACGTGGCGCTAACTTACCGTTTAAATCCAATTTGAATTCGGCAAAAATCCTTGGGATCCCTTTTGTCACGCTTATGAAATTCAACTATTTTTTGCACGTGCGCAAAAAACTTTCTCACAGCAAAACAATTTACAGCGGAATTTGAATTTAAATTTCTTTTCTTTTTTTTTACTTGTTGTTGTTTGCTTTTTTTTAATATTTTCTTTATTTTTTATATATGTAGATTTTGTTGTTGTTGTTGTTTTTACGCACTTTCTTTTTTGCTTTGCTTTCGTTTTATATTTGGTTTAATTTTGTCTTGCTTTTTTATATTTATTTTTTATTTATGTAAATATTGCTTTGAGACTAGAAATGTTAAGAACTTCTCACCGTGTTGGAGAGTGTAACTTCACTTAGTATTTATTGCACAATTTTTTTGTTGTTTTAGCCAAGTTAGACACCTGCCAGACACAGATATTGACATAGACATTGGCTCTCGTTTATTGACTCTTTAAGTATCTACGCGGGTCAACATCATAAACTTGATTGAGAAAAGATGCTGTGATACACAAGTTCGTATGAATATGATAGAGCGATAGAAGAGTGTGAGCGAGATAGCAATAGCAGCGAAATGTTAAGAAGAAAAAATAGAAGTGCGCGCGCGTTTTCTTCTGTTGCCACTTTGCGACTGAGACTATAAGACTGTCAGACTGTGACACTGTGAAACGCTTCTAATTTTTTACGATTATTGTTATGATTATTTTTATGATTTTTATGATTTTTACGAGCTGTCAATTGGCCCGTGGCAGACACGATAAGTAGACGATAAGTAGAGGGGCAGGCAGACCGTATGAATGGGGCGGCCGGTCGTACGAGCTGACCACGACAACCGCAGGCGACCGAATAGTTAGAATCCAAAAAAAAAAAAGTAAAAATTGATGCCCGCTGCTGCTGCTGATGATGTTTGGCTGCTGTTGGTTGCTGCTGCTGTTGCTGCTGCTGCTGCTGCTGCTAATGATGATGCTGCTGCCCCCAAATACAATGACAACAACAACTACAACAACAACTGCGACTACAACAACAACTGCGACAACTACGACAACTACAACTACAACGACAACGTGAACGACAACGACAACGATAAAGACGGGCAACGTGTGGCATACACGGTTTACGGTTATTCTTCTTTTTTTTCTTTATACACTACACACAGCGGCGGGTGCGTTTAGTGTTGTGTGATGTTGATTTCTTTACGACTTCTATCAAACTAAACCCATAAAGCATTCAATTCAAAGCATATACATGTGAAAATCCAAGCGAGAACTCCTTATTAATCCAGAAGCGACGCGCCAACTGACGCCAACTGCGCAGCCAACGTAAGCAGCACTTTCAGCATTGACAGCACTGGCAGCACTAGCAGCAAAAGCAAAGCATGCCCCTGCTGTTACCATCCCTCTACGCTTTCCCCCAAAAACAAAAAAAAAAAACGAAAAAACAAAAAAAAAACACAAATGCTGCAAAAACAGTATATAAATAATCTTATAAGAAACTCACGCGCCGGCAGAGCACAAGAGAGCGAACAGCACAGACCGCAGTCGAAGCCACAGTCTCTGTCGTTGCCGCTGCTGCTACGGCTGCTGCTGCTACGGCTGCTGCTGCTGCTGCCGCTGTTGCTGCCAATGTTATTTACGATGTACGCTGCTACTGCTACTGCTGCCAACGCTAGCGTCAACGTTCACGTTCGCGTACGCTTGAACGTCAACGTCAACAGCAGACGTCAGCGTCAGCGTTGGTCATAAAGTATCTGCAGTCGGTACAAGGCACACATACACACACAGACATGTATTCATATATATAAACAGATAGAGAACACAACAACAGAAATGTATCTTCTGCTCGCATTTTTACGCTCAGTTCATTCGACTGAGTCGAGTGAGTGAATGAGTGCGAAATTTACGAGTACGCTTTGTGAGAGCTTATGCCACAGCTTGTGGCACGACCAGTTACCAGTTGCCAGTTGCTAGTTGCAAGTCGTCAGTTGCCAGTTGCCATTTGTGCTTCTCGTATACTCTAGACTATCACACAACGGCAACTTGCGACGGCTTTCAATGTGCCCCTGAATTTGAGGAATTGAACTTGTGCAAGTTCTTTTTTTTTTACTTGATATTATCGTTAAATTTTGGTATGTTTTTAATTTTTTATAATTTATTAAATTTTTTTTAGACTCTAATATTTATTTTAGAAAATTTACTATGATCAACACCAAAAATTTCAGCTGTAAAAATTATTTGAAAATTTATATAATGTATTTTCAAATAAAAAAATATTATTTTTAATTCAATTTATAGTAAAAATTTCTGCCAAAAATTTCTACAAGTTTTCAATAAATTAAAAATTTACCGAAAAAAATATTCTGATCATATTTAGACATGTCAAACAATTTTGAAATTATATAAAAATCAGCGTAAATTAGGATTCAAATGAATTTAATATAATTGAATAGTTTTTCGAGTATAATAATATTATATAATTTTTAAAAATAATTTAATATTCATATAAATATGAATATAAAAAATTATATAGCCTAAATAGAATCTATAGCTGTACAATTTTACAATACATAAATATTATAAATTGTTTAATAATTATATAAATTTTATTAAACGCAAAAAATATATTTAAAAAAGCAAAAAATTTCAAACATTTCCATGAATTTTCGAATATAAAATTTTATATTACTATATTTATATTTTTTTTATATATTTTTATATTTGATATTTATTATACTTAATCTATACAATTTTATTATTTATTTCTTTATTTAATTTATAATAATCAAATAATAACATTTACAAAAAAAGATAAATAAATAAATGCTTCAATCAAAATCCAACATATTCCAATTTGAGCTATTAACAGGGAGAATTATGGCTGCCGCATATGAGAAATCTTCATTTGCCGACGGAACAACAATCATGGCGTACAATCAGCTCTCAGCTAAAACACAAAACAAAACACATACACAGACGCACACATTACTCACACATAGACGCAGGCAAACGAACATAATGGTGAACCACCCTAAATGAGCGAAATGGTTCAGCATCTCTCTTTCTCTCTCTCACTCGCTCGTTCTTGCTCTTCACTCAACCGGCTGGTCACAGCTGTTGTGAGAGCGCATGAGATCAGCAAAAGCAAAAGAACATGTACAACGAAGCTGAAGAAGATGTAGAGTGAAAATGAAGAAGAAGAGAAGCAGCTGCTGTGAGAGTCAAAAATGTATAACGAAGCAGCACCACGTGCAACATGCTGCTGAACTAAAAAAAAAAAACAGAGCTCCAACAAACGAAAAGTTGGCCAACTTTGTGCTGCCTCTGCTACTGCCACTGCCACTGCCACTGTCACAGTCACAGTCGCTGCTTCAGTCAACGTCGCGACGCCACCAATTGGCAACGCGTCGGCAAACAGGGAGGAGCCGCAGCAGCGCGCAGCGCACTCATAAAGCATTCTCGCCTGTCGCTTGCTCGACCGCCTGCCAGAGAGCAACACCAACACAAACAACAAAAACAAAAACAACAGCTACGCTCGCCTCCAAGATGGATGACGCCGTTGACGCTACCACTATGCGTGCGAGCGAGTGCGCACCAAGGCAACCGCACGCGTACAACAGGGATGGCAATATGCGGGCCGCGTTAAGTGTGACGAATGTGCCATTATTTTGCTTTATTGTGTCGTGAGCGGCCGCGTTGCTCTTTTCAATGGGATTTCTCACATAAATTTACGCAGCACAACGAACGAACCTACACAACGAAGTCGGCTGCGCCGAAGCCAACGACGACGTTGACTGTAACATTCGGTGTAGCGTTATGTTCAGCATCGGCTTTGGTCGGCATCAGCGTCGACGTCAACTTTCGTGAATGTGAGCGTAAACCGACGGCTATGCTCTGAGTGGAAAATCATTTGGTCGCTTGCCGTCTGCTCTGCAGGCGAAGTAAGATAGCGGCAGAAATGTCGATGAAATTTGTTTTGGTTTTATTGTTTATTATGTTTTGATATTATTGTAACATTTCAAATATTTTGTAAAATCTTAACAGATATTTTTTATTATTTTCATTTTGATTGTTATGTAAGCATATCTTTAAATATTATTTATATATTTCTTTGATGATTTAGATTTAAAATAAAATAAAATAAATTACATTTTTAGATTTAAATTAAATTTTATTAATTTCAATAAATAAAATAAATTTTTTAAAATACACATTATTAAAATAAACATTTGTTTATTATAAATATTTTTTTTTAGAAAATTGAAAACATAATCAAAAAATCTCAATATAATTTTGTAAGTATTACATAAGCATTAAATTATTAATAAAATAAATAAATTTTATAAGTGATACATAAACATCAAATTATTCATAAAATAATTAAATAAATATATCATACATATCTGTATAAATAAATATAAATAAAACTTTAAAAAATCAAGTAATTATAAAAAAAATGTCAATTATTTTTTTCTTCAATATTTCATAATCTGGCAAATTTTATTAAAAAAAAAATATTATTATATCGCTCAGTTCTCATTGATTCACATGTTTAGTAGCAGCAATAATTTCGAAAATCTTTTCCTAATATTCTTGAATATTTAAATGTTTAATTTAAAGCATAAATAATTAGTACTTAAATTCGGAGATTTCTTAATCTCTAAAATTTCAGATTATTATAATCTTCCAGCAGTATTTTACAAGAATATTTATAAATTTCGAATGTTACCTAATTCAGGATATTTTTTATTTATAAGTTGTCATAGTTGTCACAGGGAACTTTTGTAAGTACTTTATAATATTTAATAACAGTTTTTTGTGCATTGTGCGATTTAAATGTATAATTCCATGAACAGGCAGCTGTTTTTAAGTTTTTTCTTTTCTTTTTTTTCATACAATTTTACACTCAATTATGTGGAGCAATAAATATCAGAGAGGAGTCGGATGAATCGCTTTTAAAAGCATACTTGGCGCCCCACCATCGTTGTAACCTCGGGAAAGTAGATGTGAATGTGACTGTGAGTGTGAATGTAAGTATGAATGTGGAAGGTGAATGGTTGAATGTGAATGTGAATGTAGATGTTTATGTGAATGTGAATACGGATACGAATGTTACTCGGCCAGGACCAAAGCTATGCCCAATGGGTCCACGACTGTGTGTAGACCCGTACGCATCGCTGCTCTTTGACAACTGTGCGCCCCTAAATCATTCAATTGGGATCCAAGCGGGGGAGTGCGGACTATAGCAATGTATAGGGATAGGGAATGCAGGGTAAGGGCTGCAGTTGAAATCGTGTTTCTCGTTTTCATTCTGGCTTTTGTCCTTTTTTTTTTTTTGTTTTTTTTTTTTGCTTTGTGTGGCGTTCACCTTGGAAAATATTTTCACATGCCGCCAACGAGGACGCCCTCAGTCTCCATTTCCGCTTCAACAAACTGCTGCGGCTGCAATAACAACAACAACAATAACAACGACAACGACAAGAGCAACAGAAACAGAAATAGCAGAAAAACAAGACGCGCGTGCCGTTCAGATGGTGCACCCTGCGGGACCCAGGGACCAGACCCAGCCAGTTTCATCCACTCGAGTTTGGACTGGCAATCGGGCAAATAAGTCAACCTGCAGCAACAGCCCAAAAGTGATCGATGAAGTCGCCCGCCAAATTTACGACGTGAAACTTTGAATTGTTTCGCATGTCGCTTCGATTTTGCCGTTGAGCTGGCATTGCCCCGCCTCTTTTCCACCTGCACCTGCCCAGTGTTTGCCTCTGTCTCTGTCATTCTCTTTCTCTTTTTTTCAGATCTTCTTCAAAATATATTTTTTGCCAGATGAAATAATTTTTAAATAAAAATAACAGTATTCGGTATCATTTTCAATGTTGTTTCCACTGCAAAATTATTTGAAAATAAATTTTTATTCTTTTCAATAATACAAGAATTTATAAATAAAACCGATAAATTCTCAAAAGCTTTACTTATTAATTTCGAAAAAAAAATAAGCTTGAAACCTAAAGAAGATTCGATGTTTGATTTTAATCAAATTTGCAAAAATTATTCAAATAACTTAACATTATAATTTTATTTATTTTTCAGACTTATTCAAAAATAAAAAAATAATAATAAAAATTAAAAAAAAAAGAAAAAAATTATTTCAAGTCTTCAGCGCATCTATGCCTGCTCAAAGTTATTATACTCCTTAAAAGTAGCAAAAATGTTTTGCTGCTGATTAAATAATTATAATTAATATAACTGCATAATAAATTTGTTCAATTTCTAAAAATAAAAATAAATTATAAAATCTTGTGTCTTTGTCAAGGTTTCTTCTTTTTTTTTTTTCTTTTTCAACTGCAACATGAATATATTAAGCTTTACGTTTTTTTTTTTTTTTGCAATTGTTCTGAATGAAGTTGAAGTTGTTATTGTCTTTGCAGTCATTGTTGTTGTTGTTGTTGTAGTTACTGTTGTTATTGTCATTGTTGTTGTCGGGCACTGAGCGTGCATGCATACGAATAATCAGTCAAGTTGATCAGGTGAGTCAATAAATAAAGCGGCAACTGACGGCGCACAGAAGCCGCGACCAGCAGCAGCAACAACAACAATACGTGTAGGAGAGACAAACAGACAAACAGAAAGACAGACAGCGAGTCGACACATGTGAACATATGACAACATTTTAATGCTCGTTTATCATAATTTGTCTTTGAGTTGAGCTAATGCTAACATCAATTGCTTACTTTCTGTATGTTTGTATATATATGTATGTATATTTTCCCCAAGTGGGTGTGTCCACATGGGCGTTACTGTTGCCTGAGTGGCAACGTCAACAATTTTGATTAAGTTCTTTGAGCCAACATTACATTACCAACAAACAAACGACAAAGACAAAGGCAAAGGCAACGCGAGCACACAAATTGCCGTTGACAACACTAGAATGAGAAATGTCAACAAATGATGAAGGTTTCGAGACAGACTATTCTCACGTACATCTACATAGTCATATGTATGTATAACTTCATACAATCATCAAAGCCATTGAAAAGGATCAGTGTAAGAATCAAGCAAACATCATATTTGGGTTTAGAATTTGCCTAAAAACTTATATTTATTAATATAAATTGAACTATGAAATAACAATAAAAAATTCCCTTACTTCTCGTACTAAAATATAAATAAATAAATATACTAAATATACTAAAAAATAAATATTAACAAATATTATTAAATATATATAAGTAAAATATATTATTAACTACTAATAGTAAAATTAATAAAATAAATAATAAAGAAAAATATATAAAAAAAAAATAAATAAATATAAAATATTAAAAATAATCAAATCAAAAATGAAATAATAAAAATATATATGGGTATATAATAATAAAACAGAAAAATAACTAAAAAATATTAAAAATAATTAAATCTAAAAATAAATTATTAAAAAAATTATAAATAATAAAAAATATAGTTATTATATATAATAATAAAAAATATTAATTATTATCAAATCTAAAATTAAATTAATAAAAAAATAATAAATATTAATTTTAAAAAAAAAACTTAAAAAAATTATAAATATTAAAAATAATCAAATCAAAAATTAAATAATAAAAAATATATATTTGTATATAATAATAAAAAAGAAAAATAACTAAAAAATATTAAAAATAATTAAATCTAAAAATAAATTAATAAAAAAATTATAAATAATAAAAAATACAGTTATTATATATAAAAATAAAAAATATTAATTATTATCAAATCTAAAATTAAATTAATAAAAAAATAATAAATAATAAACATAAATATATATACAAATGAAAAAAATTATAAATATTAAAAATAATCAAATCAAAAATTAAATAATAAAATAAATAATAAAAAATATATATTTGTATGTAATAATAAAAAAGAAAAATAACTAAAAAATATTAAAAATAATTAAATCTAAAAATAAATTAATAAAAAAATTATAAATAATAAAAAATATATATAATACATATAAAAATAAAAAATATTAATTATTATCAAATCTAAAATTAAATTAATAAAAAAATAATAAATAATAAACATAAATTTATATAAAACTAAAAAAATTATAAATATTAAAACTAATCAAATCTAATTTTTAAGGGACATTTTTTTATATATATATATTTTCTTAATTTTTTTTTTTTATTTTGCATAATGAAAAATTTATATTTTAAATTCAATTTTAAATATTCTTATATAATTTTTTATAATTATTAAATTAAAAATAAATAAATTATAAATAAAATAAAATAATAAAATTAGAAAGCAAATAAAAAATATCTTAAGAAATTCCCATGGAGAATTTCGAATACGTTTTTTTTTTTTATTTGCATAGTTGTTAACAGTATCTTATGGATACTTGTTCAAATGTTCGTGTTAATATTTATTTTCGTTACGTATCTTATCGCTAAATAAATTCCCATGTGAGTTAAGAAACTATGCTCAATGCCCAATGGGTGCATCTAATGATATGATTATGAAAAAATATTAAAGCCACTAAAAGAGTGAAAATAAAATACGACTACGTCCCATACATATACATACTTATATATATATAGTTGTAGGTGTGCGAGTGTGTGTGAGAGTGTGAGTAAGAGATATGTGTATGTGCGTTGTATGTTGTGAGTTCCTATCTATTGTATCGAAAGCAAATGCGTGTGCGCCATTAAAATGAAAGAAGCGGAACGCCTACAACTTGGATGGATGGGCGTCAGAAGACTAAGAGTGAGTGAGTGAGAGAGATAGAGAGAGAGAGAAAGAAAGAGATATATATGTATATAAATATTCTGATGAGGGCGGTGAGGGGCGGAGCTGGTCTTTTTGCTGGGTGGTGAAATACGATGTGGCAACACCCTAAGGCGCCACTAACATGCTCACACACACACGCACACACCCGCACATACACATACACGCGTAAAGTTTGCCTCTCCCTGGACACGCACACGAGAAGCGCTCGCACGCACGCACGCACGCACTCGACACATGGCGCTATCGGCGCTTCCGGTGCGTGCCACAACTAGAACTCCAACCAGAAACGGGATACGCAAGGAGCCATCCCATACCCGGACCAAGGGTCTGCTATTCTGTTACGTTTCGTATCGTTCCGTCGCCTTGAGGTTTTTGCCAACTTGAAGCCAAAAAGGAAAGAAAAAGAAAAAAAATCTAAAACGCAATAACTTTGGGGTGAAAATAGCCGAAAATATCGATGGAGGAGGACACCAAAAAAAAAACAACAGCAGCAACGGAATAAGTAGAAGAAGCCAAAAAAAATGAAAGACCGAAAAATGCCAAAATAGAAATAAATTCCTTTGTGTGCTCTTATCTATATGATTTGTGATTCTGGGTGTCGTCAATTGTTGTTGTTGCTGTTTCTTGTTGTTATTGTACAACCAAATGTTTTTCTTGTTGTTGTTGTTGTTGCTGTTGTTGCCATTGACAATGAGTGGGAGAATAAAGTTGGGTGGCTGAGTGGCAGCACTGCATCATCCCCAACTGACGCTGTAACCGCAGCGAGCCTCAAGACCTTAAGGCGACAGCAAAACACTGCAAAGAATAGGCAAGATTTACTATTAAAATGATCAACTTACAAATACCCTGCATTTATTTAAGAGAATATCGATTAACTGTAAATCGCTTACCTTGGCATTTGCTACTTGTGTCTAGTAATACTACCCTACGCTACACTGCCCACAAAGCAGCAAAGTTTAGTCCGAATTTAATGGATTTTTTTTTTTTTTTTTTTTCAGCTGTCGCCGTTAGGGATGCGCCTTGAAGTTGGAGTCCAAGGAGTCAAGCCATGTGGCGCAACCATAAGCAGCCGCTTGTATCAACGATATTTCGCACATAAATATGCAGGCATAGCAATCTATCTTATGGCATCCGAACCCGCACCCGCACCCGCACGTGAAATTCCCTTTGTCCTGTAATCAAAATGAGAAAAACATTTTTTTTTTTTTTTTGGTTTAGCTTTGCCAATGGACCTGTGTGTCCTGGCCAGCCGTGGCCATAATGAAATAAACATAAGTATATGTATTTAGTAGATTGTAAGACACAGAGTGAAAGAGAGCGAGAGAGAGAATAACAAAAGACAGTGCGAGGGAGGCAGAGACAGAGAATGACAAAAATGTATATAAAAATAATATCTCATAATGTCGTGAAGTATCTGCAAATGCTCAGGTGCTGTAGATGGAGATGGAGTTCCTTGCCATAACATTGGCTATATGGTGGGGGGGGGGGGGGTTGTGGTGTCAAGCCAAGCAGCTTGTGTAGCTCTACAGTCCTGAAAGACAAGTCGAAGGCGGGCGCGAAAGTATTCGCATTCGCATTCGCATTTGTATCCGTATATTATAATAATGCGGATAGAGAGAGAGATACAATTTCATTGATATCGTCTAAAAGTCCAATATAACCCTAAGATTTATGACCAACGGACGGTCGGTCAAAAACTTGAAGATGATCCCCCAGCCCCAAAGACTGTCATGCGACAGCATACAAAGACCGCAAGTGGAGCTTAAGCTTAGCTTATGTATTTCTTTTTTTTTTTTTTTCTTGTCTTTTTCTTTTTCTTCTTTTCTTTTTGTCTCTTGTGCCGCTTTTGTTTTGGTTGGTAAAAAAATTGAGCAAAAGAAAAAGATTCATGTTCATGGCCAAGATACAGCACAAAATTATCAAATACTCGCACATACATATTCATTTTTTATGTGTGCCGCTGCAGATATAAAGATATAAGAAAACAATGATGCAAAGATACAAAGATACACGATACATACATATACATACATACCCCTCCTCTCTCTCTCTCTCTCTCTCACTCACGCTCTGTCACTCTCTTTCGCGCTGCACACAAAACCATATTTGATAAATGTTCCTCATTACATTTTTCATTATGTGCTCCATATATCTTTGTATTGTGTAGAAAAATACTAAGACTCTGAAATTCAAAGACGACATTAAGTTGTCTATTGTTATATGTGAACATTATTTTGATTATTATTCGTTAAAATTAGTTAGCACATAATATTAAGTATTTCATATAATGAAATTAATTTATTAGCCAATCAATTTACAGTTATTTGATGTATTTTAACAGTAACAGTGAAAACAATTTCAAAAATATTTCATATATTTACAAGGCAGTGATCCACGCAACTGTTAAACGTAACAGAGTTCTGTTAAGTAACAGAGTGACATGCAGTAACAACTAAGTTGGCTGCGCTTGAAGCTAACTGCGCCAATGCTGTTAAATGTAGCAGCAGCAGCAGTTGTACAACGTGCTGTTAAGTAACAGCTGCGCTTGAAGCTAGCTGCGCCAATGCTGTTAAATGTAGCAGCAGCAGCAGCTGTGCAGAGTCCTGTTAAGGAACAGATTTAAGTGCAAATATAATTAAGTTGGCTGCGCTTGAAGCTAACTGTGCTAATTGCAAATCATAAAACAGGGCTGAACACTAAAAGTTTAATGTGTGCTAATTATTATTTAAGAGGCAAAAGGTGCAAGTCACAAGTTGAACAGTAACTGTGCAGCCCTCAAAGTGAGAGCAGAGTAGAACAATTAAAATTGATGCTGGCACAAAATTATTAATATTTGGTGACAAGTTTTGATTAAATGTGTTTTCAATAAAATTAAAGCTGCATTGTGATTTATGCATATGTATATAATTCTGGATTTAATCAATTGTGTAAGTAGTTTAATATATATTTTAAATAATTGCTATTAAAAAATATTCTTTAATAATTGACTTGTGCGGCGGCAAGGCTGCGGCAAAGACAGGTTGCCATATTCTATGCGACCGTGAAAAGCGAAAGTAAATGATATTAGGCCAGCTGCATGCATGGACACACACACACACATGCATAGTAAAGGGCCACAATAAGAAAGGTCAATGGTGGTCAAATTGCAACTACTGCGGCTGCAGCATTATGATCAGGTGCTGCACTAATTATACTGCGCCGCTTGTTCTCTTTGTGTGTGTTTCTGCAATAATGCATAAGAAACATTAACTGAGGGCAAATATAAACCTGAAATTGCTATTTTTGGTATTTATATATAATTGTAAATAATTATTGCTATTGCCGCCGCCGCCGCCGCCGCCGCATGCAATGCAGACAAGTATTAAATGTACTATGTGCGACCTTGTGCCTCATTTCAAGGTCAAGGCACATAACACATAATAGTCTAAAGGAATCAGAAATCAAGGTTAATTGTCCATTAAGCGTGCAGAGAAAGTGCAAGTGTGTCCGTCCGTACGTCGCTGGAAAATGCCACCACCAAAAGTGCCTTGAAATTGCCACCGCCACACTTGACTGCCTTGCCCTGCACTGGCTCTGCTCTCTGCTTGCTGCTCGCTCTTTTGCTCCCGGCAAACCCGCCAACAATTCGCCAAATAGCCAATGCCATAAGCCGGCGGCAGAGGCGCAAAGTCTACATTGCATCTTAACTCTGAATTGCAACTATGTGTCTGTGTGTGTGTGTGCGTGTATGCATGCATGTATGTGTGTGTAATTTATGAGGTCAATGTGCTGTTAGTATATGGCTGTGTAACTGAAAGATTTGAACATTCATCAGTTGCCTGTGCAAAATGTTCAAGAGCCAAAGTTAATGTTAAAAAAAATGTTAAAAAAAATGTTGAAAAAACTAGCTAAAAAATATTAATAAAATAGATTATTTTTCTATATCAATTCATTCAACGGTTTTATATAGCCAATACTTATGATTATCTTTTTATTATCAAGATTCATATCTCTGGATATATGTTTGGCAGAAAATAAGCCTGGTCAAAGTAAGAGTAATAAATATGTGTGTGTGTGTGTGTGTTTCTGTCCAACCACTGATAATGAATTCAAAATCACTTCCGATTTGTCGATTGAATAAAATGACTATAATAAATTTGCACACACACAAACACTGCGGCGGAGGCAGAGACAAAGGCAAAGGCAAAACGAGAGTTTGGGTAATCCCCACGAACTTGGGCATAACAAGTGAAAAAAGATTGGCACCACTTAAAAGAAATTGCCAATGATAATGATAAAATAAACAACAAAAACAACAACAGCAACCACAACAACAACAACAACAGCAACAAACAAACAAGCAAGCAATGGCAACAACAATAAGAAAAACATCAACAGCAAATGAAAGACAGAAAGCAAGAACCGCAATGAAAGAGAAAAACCAAATGGTAGTCAAGACAAACTTTTATCCCTGTTTTCTGTTCTTCGTTCTCTGTTCCTTGTCCATAACTCCCCCCCCCCACCCCCGGAGGAGGCATACATGCCAACACACATAGAGAAAACACTGAGAACTCAAATAAACGAAATGCCTACGAAAAGTTTTCGTAAATTTCCATAAAAAAAAAGAAGAGAAAAAAAAAACATGAACAGACAAACAAGCTGCTGTGGGCTCTGGTTTGGGAGGAGCGTATACTCCTCCTATACTGCGTGATGCGGCAAAACAAGAAAAAAAAAACAAACACAAACAGTGAAAAACCGTAACCGAAACCAAATTTTCTTCATTTCGAGGATTGTGGGTTGGTCTTGCTTTTGGGTTTTGGGTTTTTGAAACTGACTCCACTTGTTTTGCTTTGACTGACAGGAAAACTTTTCTCCACAAAACAAACACAAACACACACAAACATATATACATATACATATATGTATGTGTCAGTATATATATACAGAGATTGGCATATGAATCCTAGGGGAAATCGGTTTCACTCAATTTCCAAAATGTTTTGCAGTTTCGAAAAATATCAACAACACATTCGCTAAAAGAAAGCTAAGAAAATTGTCTACCCTCGCTTCTCCCCGGAGACCAACAAACCTAATCGCTTATGGCCAACTACTGAAGAGTCATCGGGGATTTTTGTGGGATCACAATGAAAACAAGAAACATGAAATAGAACAACAACTAGAACTAAAATGTCGACCCATTGCTTATATACATTAGCTAGCAGCAGCAGCTACCCCAATATGAATTTCTGTAGATGCAAATCAGACAACAGATGTCAATCTGCAGTTTGTCTGATTGCCACTTTGATTTGTGCCCAGGGTTGATTTTTGCCCCAAAAACAAAAACCTTTTTCTATTACACACAGAGAGAAAGAGAGACGAGACGTACATAGGATAGACGTATGGTATATGGTATATAGTATGTACTGTTTATAGTTCCAATTTTCATTTGCATTTTCTTCTTCCTATTTTGCTATTTGGCATGCGATACATGAAGTCTCAACCCTCCAATTAGTGTATTCTATTTATGCCTTTTGTCTATTTCAAGTGCATTTTCCAGCAGATGCAGCAGATGCACCACATAGTTTAGATAGCACTAGGAGAAGTTGGATGAATAGAATTAAAGATTTTTCTCGTTGGGAAACCATTAGGCCAGTTGCACAGTTGATTGCCAATTGTAGCCAAATAACATTGGCTACAAAATCAAATATACAAATTCCCAAAAACCAAGACAAAATGTTTATGATTTCTATTCCTAAGAAAGTGATAAAAAAAAATATTTGGAGAAAAATATATTTGCCAATAATTTGATTTAGATTTTATATAAAATACTTTTTCGTATAAAATATTATATTTAATATTCTACGCTTGTGTTTGATTATAAAATGCTTCCCTTCTTTTTGTTTTTTATACTTATATAATTCCTAGGAATATAATCTATTTATTGCGTATACTTGTTTTTTTCTTATTAAAATAACATAAAAATCTGTCATATTGAAGTAAAAATTTGGCATTTGCATACAAATATGATGAACGTGTCAGGTATTACGAATTTCAAAGTAAATATTCAAATGTCTTCCTCTCTCTCTCTGTTGCCAATTATACAATTATAAATGTATATATACATATATGCATATATCTTAGAGCATGTTCCTAGTAATTGGAAGCTAAAAAAAAAAAAAAAAATACAACGCCCTGCTTTCTGTCTCTGAGCATTTTGAGGATGATGATGTTTATGATCATATTGTTATTTATAATATAGTCATAAGAGATCAAAGACTTATACAACTAGAACTGCGGTAGGTCGAAATCATAGACAAGAATAGAATATAGAATAAACGACGACTGTATGAGATCAACTCTCAGACTAGTCTTATATAAAAAGATATATATATAATATTGATATACATATGTACATATACTGTCTGTAATAAAAATTCCAAAGCATTTTTGTAATTTGGCAAGACTAAGAAGAAGAAGAAGAAGACGAACAGTGACAACAACAACAACAAATTATAATAATAATGCGTTAACATTTTCCAAAAACTGTACGGTTACGTGTCAACGAACAAGCAGCAGTAGCAGCAGCAACAAATCCAGTGAAAATCCATAAAAAGAAAACAATGCCAATGCTGCAAAAGCAAAAGCAAAAGCAACAACTGCAACTGCAACTCGGAGACGCAACGACTGTAAATCGCATTCATTTTGCCAAATGAAGGCAAAGTATGAGTTGAGAAACAGAGAGAGGGGGAAGGGGCTGCAGAGATGAATGTAAAGTAGTATGAATTGTATGGCGAGAAGGCAACAGTCGGTTGGCATTGCTGTTGCTGCTGCTGCACTGTTGTTTGTAATATGCCATCAACAATGATGAGCAGATTTACATGCAAGTGCCGCACAACAAGCACATACAACACGTAACTCTTACCATTCCTCTCCATGTTCCCTTCCCTTTGTGCATGCATCTGTTGAAGTTGCGACTCTGGCGACGACTTAATTAAAACGTGAGCTAAATGCAGCATGAAAATAATGAAAAACTGACCGAGTTGTGCATTGCAGGTGGAAACGCAACGCCCAAGGCGAACAAATAGACAAATGTATATATCTATGTGTATGTGTTAGAGAGAGAGAGAGAGAGATAGAGAGGGATCAAGCTTTTGCCAGCCATATGCAATTCCAGTTATAATTAGTGTCAACAACCACATTACCATGCCATACACAAGCCTCCAATGTGAATCTCGAGAGTTGGTACTAGAAGTCCAGCCGATGGTTGACGGTTGACGTTTGTCGGTTGTCGGTTGTCGCTTGTCGGTTGTTGGTTGTCGATTGTCTGTTGATGGTTTTGCAGCAATCAAATCCGAAACTGTCGAAACTGTCATTAAGTCACCAATGACATAGAAAACCTTTGGGCGTGTCTAAGCCAAGAGGACGCTCTGGACGTATGCCAATAACTATGTATATTAAGTTATAGTAGTGTCTGTCACTTCTCTCATAGCTTAATACAAGTTCCTTTGATCGGCAAATGCAAATGCAAATGCAAATGCTTTGCAAATTCTCATCACGATCAACGTTGCTTTCGCTATATTTATAAATGACAGATCCGATAGATACAGCTAAAGAGTCTAGCTACACTGCTACAAAATGGGCAGCGGCAAAACAACACAAATTTGATTCGTTTTATTACACCTTGGCTATGAGGCGTACATATAAATTAAAACTAGACTCATAAAGCTAAGGGCGTGTGCCAAGAGATCTATACGCTCTATACGACAATTTATTATTGTTTTATATGATATTGATTCTTGTAAATATTAATAATAATGCTTATAGAGACAGACTTTTCAAATACATATTGTATATAATATTAATATTTGTATATCTTGTCAATACTCTTTAAAAATTGAAGTAATACGAAAAAAAATGTTGCAATGTTTCTTTTTGCTTTTTACTGCTATAGAACTTTTATTATGTATTGACATCATTGAAACTGCTGTGCCCGCATTTGCAAGAAACACTGGAAATTGTGCTAATGTGCTAGAAAAAGAATTAAAATATTTATGCACAGGTACAATCAGTATTAATCATATAATCCGTTGGCAAGATAAGCGTGTATCGCCATCAGATGATTATACACTTTGGAAAGGAGATGATAATACAATACTTGCATCATTCTATCCATCAATAATTACAGATTATGATGTCATCAAAATTGTTGCGAAATATAAAATGTATGGTAAACGAAAGAATGAACAAAATTTTAAATCTATACCATTTAAACATTATGATATACATTGTATGTCATTTAAACTAAGATATTTAACGGATCTAAAATCAGAATGCCTGAACCAAAATTACGATGAGAATGCCGAGCCTCCTACCTCTGTATTGCAATATACACGCGCAGTAGTTGGAAGGAATTCTAATATTATATCGAATAGCATGTTGGTGATCCATGATTTTAGATTATCTTTATTACTATTCTTAATTATTTTTGTTATATAAAATAAAATAAAAAAAAAAAAAATATACAATCGAGACTCGATAAATCGAAATGGCATGTGGATCATATTTTTATACTCGGTGCCCATTGGGTAACAAGAGTATATTGGGTTAGTGACAGTAGCAAATGTATGTAACACCCATAAGGAGGCATGGCCGACCCCATAAAGTATATATATTCTGACTCAGGATCAACAGCCGAGTCGATTGGAATATGTCCGTCTGTACGTCCGTATGAACACTCAGATCTCGGACACTATAAGAGCTAGAGACTTCAAAGCAAAGTGCTTGTATTAATTTTAGGCAGATCAAGTTTATTTTGGATTTTTGCCACGCCCCCCACCGCCTGCACAAATCGATGAAAACAATTTTGAACACACCATTTCACCCACACCCAGTCAAGCTACATAGTTAAAATATCTTTGTCTAGGCGTTGTGTAAAAATTTGGTACAGATCGGATTATTAACATGGAAGTTCTACACATTTCAAATTCTAAAAGTTGAGAGGCGTCTCTATAGCGTACGCTTGCCTACTGTTCTCACCCCATATAGTAAAATATAGTAAAATAAAAATAAAATTAAAAATAATAAATAATAATAATAAATAATAATAAATAATAATAAATAATAATAAATAAAAATAATAAATAATAATAAATAAAAATAATAAATAATAATAATATAATAATAAATAATAATAAATAATAATAAATAATAATAAATAATAATAAATAATAATAAATAATAATAAATAATAATAAATAATAATAAATAATAATAAATAATAATAAATAATAATAAATAATAATAATAATAAATAATAATAAATAATAATAAATAATAATAAATAATAATAAATAATAATAAATAATAATAAATAATAATAATAATAAATAATAATAATAATAATAATAATAAATAATAATAAATAATAATAATATAATAATAATAAATAATAATAAATAATAATAATAAATAATAATAAATAATAATAAATAATAATAAATAATAATAAATAATAATAAATAATAATAAATAATAATAAATAATAATAAATAATAATAAATAATAATAAATAATAATAAATAATAATAAATAATAATAAATAATAATAAATAATAATAAATAATAATAAATAATAATAAATAATAATAAATAATAATAATAAATAATAAATAATCATAATAAATAATAATAATAAATAATAATAAATAATAATAAATAATAATAAATAATAATAATAAATAATAATAAATAATAATAAATAATAATAAATAATAATAAATAATAATAAATAATAATAAATAATAATAAATAATAATAAATAATAATAATAAATAATAATAAATTATAATTAATAATAATAAATAATAATAAATAATAATAAATAATAATAAATAATAATAATAAATAATAACAAATAATAATAAATAATAATAAATAATAATAAATAATAATAAATAATAATAAATAATAATAAATAATAATAATAAATAATAGTAAATAATAATAAATAATAATAAATAATATAATATATATAATATAATATATATAATATATAATATAATATATATTTATATAAATGATGTACTGTTTTTTTTTTTTTTTTTTTTTTAAAGCTTGTACGCTTACATCGACTGTTTATAAAGCTCTGCTTATATTACTGTGAACGAGAAATTCCTAATTCATTAGCTATATGATAAAAACAAATTCGATTCATACAAAACTTTACAGACTTATGCTAGATATTACTAATCCTACATCATGTAATTATTAACCATAGATATATCAGCTAAAAGATATACAAATATAGTTCAAACGTCATGCGTTCGCGCTCTGTATGTTGCCAATGTATGTACATATATAACTGTAAAAGGTTCAAGTTCAAGCAAGTGTCATTATATTTGCTATTTAAACTTTTTCAAATATTTTAATTTTTTCTTATGTTTTATTGTCAAATCGTAACAATAAATTTTCCAAAAAAAAAAAAACAAAAAAAAAAAAAAGAAAATCTATAATGTTTTTGGGACTTTTTAAAATTACAATTTGGTTATTAACTTTTGAACTGGTTACTTCTGCAAGTGCCTTCTACAAAGGTATAAGGAATACTGGAAATTGTGGAAGGTATGAAGGAACAATATTTAAACTTCATTGTTCATCACAAATCGCTCCGGCACAGAGATTACGATGGCTTGATGACCGTGCACCTATTGCTACTGATTATTCTATATGGATATCGGAAGATGGTTCAAGCGTTATTGCAACATTTTATTCTTCACCATTAAAAAATTGTGATCAAATCAAAATTGATAAAAAATTTAAGGTTTATGGCAGTAAAAAGGGTTCAAATAGCTTTGATAAAATAGACTTTAAACATTCAGATATGCATTGTTTTAATTATAAATTGCATTTCATGAATGATCTTAAGGCTGGATGTTATGGTTCAAGTTACGATCCAGATGAAAAGCCGCCTGATGGCATATTAATATATAATAAAAAGTTTATCATTGAGTTATGATCATCACAGGGAAGGAAGTAGATAGTAGATCTTAAATATTTTTTTTTTAAGTAATTTAAAGTGTCGAATGTAATGCTCAATTTATCAGAATCTAAAAATTTATATATATAAATAAAAAAAAAACCGAAGTATTTCTCATTGAAAATCAAGATTTATTCAACACATTTACATTTGGCATTTTCTGCTCATTTGTTTTATGATCAATTATGATATTATCTTGTATATATGACTGACTCTCTTTCTCTCTCTCTCTCTCTCTCTCTCTATGTGTGTGTGTGTGTGAATGCGTTCATTACTGGCAGCAGCCAATTACTTCCAGTCATTTCCTACATTACTTTATCTACTTTCGTATTCAAGTGTGAAGTGCCCGGCAAATGTACACGCAATTTAAATGAGCAAAAACGCTCCACAGTATTCATTTTCTTATTGTGTATCATATAAAGCAGGCAAACAGTGTGCCACCAATTCACCCACCACCACCACCACCACCACCACCATCACCATCACCACTACCACATGCCACTCAACTTGCAAGCGGTAAATGAGTTTTCGTATTTTTTTCTTTTTGCAATGCTCATCTATATGTGAATATACATATATTGAGGTGTTTGTGTGTGTGTCTGTGTGTCTGTATCTGTATCTGTATATGTATCTCTGTATATACATTGGCATTGTCCAACGTGCAACGGCATGCTGCCAACCATCTACCGCCCACGCCCAACACTCGACGCCATGCTCAACCGCACACCTTTAATCAGCATCTGCTGCTCACATCTTCAAGTTGCCACAAAATGCTTTATTGCATTTTGTTGTGTTATATTACCCTCGTGTACTCTAGCTGAAATGGGAGTGGCAGCAACTGAAACTGAAGCTTGAAGCAGCAACAGCAACAGCAACGGCAGCTGCTGGCAGCTTTGCCTGACTGTCAGTCTGTGTCGGCTTCAGGATCTGGGCTCTGCTTCCTCCGTTAGCAACAACCCCCAATGCCAAAAACATAGCATTACTTCCTCCCTCACTCCCTTGCTCTCCTTCTGAAAGCCCCCTCACTGCTATCTGTATAACACAAATGTCCTTTTCTTGTTCCTGGCATCCTTAGCTCAGTTCAACTCAACTCAGCAGCTCGCCTTCTCTTCTTCTTCTTCTTCTTGTTGCTGTTGCTGTGAGGTTTTTTTTTTTTGCTTCTTTCATTTTCATTTTGCTGCGTTTTTCTTTTGGCATTTTTCGAAATTAGTTTTTGCTCTGTTGCGAAGTCGAGTTGTGACTCTACGAGTCGAGTTGAGTTCTAAACGAACTGCTGTATGTATGTTGAGTCAAGTCTCGAGAAGAGTCGAGTTGGTTTTAATATATAGCATCCCATACATATTTATAGAGCTGCGGCACATTCATCTTCAGACCATTCTCCTCTACCCCATTCCATGCCTTCTTAGCAGCAGCCTGACTTCCTCCCCTCCCTTTCCATCAATTTGTGAGCGTGCGCCTTCACCCACTTAACTTGGCATAAAGTTGAAAAAAGAGGAAGAAAACAAAAAAATTTGTTGTTCTTTTTCTTCGCATTTTTCTAATTTTATTTATTTATTTATTTATTCTTTTTTACTCTATGGTCATCATCATCAGCATCGTTTTCTCATCTGAGTCCGCGTCAAAGTGAATGTTGAAAATTAACAAAATGGTGCAACTAATTTCTAAACGTCCATTTTCACTGTCTCTCTTTCTCTCTTTCTCTCTCTCTCTCTCTCTCTCTCTCTCTCTCTCTCTGTCTCTCTGTGTGTGAGTGTTTTTGGGGACTGGCTACTTAAAAATTCAACTTGGTCACATCTGGTGCCATCTTCTGCCTCAATTTGGTCCACGTCAAACCCTATGCCCAGCGGACAAAAATGCTGCCTACATCCTGCGTTCTGTTCTGACCCAATTGATGAATGGCAGTACAGTGGTCATAATAAGCAAAATATGTTATTAAAAAAAAAATAATGATATATTTTTTATTTTGTTTACAGAGAATAATATTCTCTTTGAGATATCCTCAAAGTGCAGCTAATATAATTTTAATTGTCTGCCTAAAAAAAACTAAAATTAAAATTATTTAATTATAAAAAAAATGAATTAGTTTTTAAAATATATTTATTTTATTTTTTTTTTTATAAAATAATACTAGTAATAGTAATAATGCAGACAAAATATAATTTAAGGCAGTTGTTTGAGCGATGGAGCTAAGCATCGAGATTATACAGTCATGGAAAAAATAATGGAAACGCATGTTTTCATTTTCTTAAATTGATATTTTCTTAGTCAGAATAATAAAATAAATTAAATTTTTTTAGTTTTTTTAAACATAAACACAACCAGCTTTCATAATTTGTTATGATTTGTATATTTGTATATTTTATTTGTATATTTTTTTATATTTTTTTTTTATATACATATATTATATATATTTTTATTAAATGAATTTGTTCGTGGAATTTATAGAAATTATTATAATTATTTATAAATAAATTTTTTTATTAATTGTTAACGTTCACGTTGTTAGCAGTAATGCGTATAAAATAATTAAATTAAAATATATTTAACATGACAATAGAAAAAAAAAAGAAAGATCAAATTTTATTTAAAGAAATTTGTTGTTTTTTGCCCATAGTTAAATCTACAAAACATTTGTCTCTTGTTGTAGTTGTTGTTGTTTTCTAAATGCCTAAAACTTTGCGTTTTCGCAATTTTCACAACACAACAGTAACAACAACAGCAACAACAACAACAACAACAACAACAACAGCAGCAGCAGCAACAGTAACAACAATTGCTTTTACCACTGTGTTGAAGAAGAAGAAGAAGAAGAAGAACTGCCTCGGAATTTAGATGAGGGTAAGAAATAATTCATTCGCTCGTTGCGACGATTCATATGAAGAGTAAGAAGAAGAAATGGGCGCTAAAGTTCCAACGCCCCCGCTTCAACTGTATATGTATATAAAGATATATATTGTTGCTGTTTATATATATATATATATATATATAGATATACACCTAATATCCTTTTTTTTCGCACTTTCACATGGTTTCGCTGTCTTTTCCACGTTTTAGTTCCGCTGTCGCCTTTGCCGTTGTTGTCTCCTACACTTTTGCTGATGATGCGCACGCAATTTGCTTGGCAAGAAAAGAACGCAGCAACAAGAAGAACAAATAAAACATTTTATATAATCTTAGGAAATATATCACACTTAGCGCGCTCGCGAATCCCCCTATCCCCCCCATGCCTCATGCCTCATGCCTCATGCCCTACCTAATGCTACAGCTTCAGTTGCTTCACTCACAGCTTGGCCAACTCTCCATCTTCTTCATCTACATTCAGAAAGGCAAGAATCCGAATCCAAATGCGTTTCTCTTTTTGCGTTTTTTCTTTCTTCTCTTATAATTTTTTTTCTTTTTCTTTTGCTTGGCCATTGTCTGTCCGTCCAACTGTCTGTATGTCCTACTTCCTTCGTCCTGCTTGGGCACCATCTTGCGACGTTTGCAAACGTTGCTGTTGTTGGCGGTGTTATTGCCACAGCTACTGCTGTGACTCCTTCTGCTGTTGCTGCTGCTGCTGCTTCGACTCCTTCTATTGCCACTGCCACTGCCACTGCTGCTGCGATGGTGGTGGTGGTGGGTGTTGTTCATCTTCGCTACGTGCGAGAAAAATACCCTCGAACATATTAAATTGCGAATGCTGAAAATGCTTTATGGCTTTTCAGTTAGATTTATTTCCATTTTGTATGTTTTATTTATTTATATTCGACTTTGCCGCTTCTAACGCCCCTGCCCCTCCCCTCCCCCCTCACACACACACACACACATACACACATGCACGCAGGAAGAGAGTGAGCGAGATGTAAGATCTAGTTCTTTTCGTTCTTGATGCTTTACTACCCTCAGCTAGGGGTGAGTTTTCCTGCTTCTTCTTGTTGTTGCTGCTGTGTTTTTGGGTTCGTTTTCAGTTTCAGTTTTCAGATGTTTTTTTTTCGTTTGTTGTTCTTTTCTTTTTTTTGTTTTTTTTTTTTTGAAGAATGATAGCGAAACTAATCGAAAAATAATTGGATGTTGCCACTGCCATGTTTTGGCCTTTCTATTCTCTTTCCATTTGTTATTTCTTTTCTCCGCTGCCATTTCCATTGTCGTTGTCGTTGACTTTGCCTTTGCTTTCGTTTTCTATTTTTCTGCCTTTTTGTAGTAGACTTGAAAAAAAAAGTTTGTTTTCCCAGCCACTTGCATTTGAATTCCCTAATGCATCGTAATGTTTAAACAATTTAAAGCCGAAAACATTTGGCTTTTATTTTGACAGCAGCAGCTGCCAAATACTTCTACATATTCTCCACCCACACTGTCGCGCAGCATTCATATAAATTTATTTTGCATATAAATAAATAGGCAATGAGAAAGACAATATGAAGATAATCGAGTAATATAATATATAGAAAGTGACATAAATTAATATAAAAATAAATTAAAGAAAATAACAAATAAAAATATTAAAAAAAAAAAAATTAAGTAAATAAAAAAATATAAAAAAAAAAAAATAAAAAACTAAAAAAAAAATTAAATAAAAATAATAATAAAATAAGTAAATAAAATAAATTAAGCAAATAAAATAATTATTTTATTTATTTACAAATTAAATGATAACGATAAAATAAAAATGATAACGAGAATTGGAAAAATAAAAATAATAATAATAAAAAAATAAAAATAATAATAATAAAAAAATAAAATAATAAAATAAATTAAATAATAAAATAAATTAATCTAAATAAATAATTGGAAATAAATTAAATGAACAATTTTTTTAAAATCATAAAATGAATTGGAAAATTAATAAAAAAAAATAAATAATAAAATAAATTCAATAAATCAAGCAAATAAATTAATAATTAAAAATAAATTTTTAAAATTAAATGAACAATATTTTGCAAATCAAAATGAATTAAAAAAAAAAATAATATTTAAATAATAAAATAAATTATATAAATAAAATAGATTAAATAAATTAAGCAAATAAATTAAATTTAATAAATTAAAAAAATAAATAAGAAATATTTTTTTGAAAAATCACAAAACGAAACTTAACAAAATTATTAAACTCTGCTTTTGCTCTGATTACGCAATAATAATGATAAATCAGTTGAGGAAAATTAATTTACATTTTCAGTTAAATTAGTAGCATCGATTAACTGCAGAGAAACACGAGAGAATCATGCTGAATAAACACTGAAATATAAACAACAATTTTTGTATTATGAATTCGATGTCCAGCAGAGCATTTTATATGCATTAAGTGCAGCGGTGACAACATTCTCTTACATTTTACTATCTAGTACTATCAATATGCCAATACCCCGTGCATCACCACCCATCACACTCAAAGCTCAATGTATGGTAGCTCGTAACTCGTTTGCTCGCATTTTCTGTTTTCTCTTCATTTTAATTGAATCGAAGCAGCACACTGGCGGACATAAACACTGAAATGAGAAGAATCGAGAACTGAGAACTCTGAACCAGAACAAAACTGTGCAGAAAGCAAAAAACCGAAGCGTAAACTCAGCCCACGACTGTTTGCTGCTGCTGGCTGCAAGCAATGTTCAACATAATCATGTCCTGGCCAGCAGTACTATTTCGTTGTGTCTCTGTCACACACACACACACACATAGAGAGAGAGAAAGGACACACTGGGCAGCAAATTAATTTGGAAGACAAAATGCTTCACTGCAAGTAGCCAAAAGTGCGCGAATGCCATTAGTGGTTGCCCGGTTACTGCCATAGATAGTTTCAGAGAAGCATAGAGAGAGGGGAAGGGGGGGGGGGGGAGTGAATGTGGAGCTGGTCTGGTAGAAAATATAGAGAAACGAAGCTAGAGCCTAAACACGCGCCAACCGCAAGCTGTGCTTCCGTCTGTGTCCCAAATCGTGACACAGCACAACTGCTGCAAATACTACTGCTGCTGCTGTTGCTGCTGCTGCTATTGCTGTTGCTGCTGCTGTTGATGTTCACAATGCGTGTTTTTGGGCCATTTTGTAATTTGCTTTTGTTGTGCAAGATGCATTAAAGACTTTTGAAGACTTTATATGAATTTAAATTTGATAAGTAAATTTCATATGATTTATTTGAAATTCTCTTTCCATTTCATAATTTTATATGTTAAAAAATATAAAAATAAATATTAAAACAATACGCGAATATAAATGCTCACAGAGGCGCACATCCAGCGAGAGTCAGTCGCGATTTCATTCATTCATTCATTCATTGTTTGCAGAGATGCGTAGTATGTAGAACCGCAGAATTATGTTGCTGTCGCATCTGCATCTGCATCTGCCAGTTAAGCAGCTAGCAATATACATACAGTCAGTGCTAGCAGTATTCATACTACTATTATTCAGTCCATCTATTCAAATGTAAATTTTTTTTTTCATTTTTTATTTTGTTGCCTGCCATAAGCCAATGAAATGCGGCACATTCAGTGCAACTGAAATTCGTTTGAATTTTGTTGATGGCAGACGAAACGAAGCGAAGGATTGCACATAAAACGAATTGCCTGCCATATCCTTCCGCGTATTAATTTTTAACTACACGACCACACAAACACAAAAAAAATTATATATATATATATATATTTGTGTGTGTGTGTGTAAGTGTTATACATAAAGGGCTGGCAATCAAAAGTCATCCAGTCGCAGCTGACAGGATGCGGCGGCCAGGACCAAAACAATTGTCGACGGCCTGTTGCCAGACAAATGTTCACTTCACTTCTCTTCTCTTCTCTTCGCTTCTCATCTGTACTTTTTCCCATTCCCATTCCTCATCTCATTGTCATCGTCGAGTCGCTTGTAATTGTCGACGCTGCCATCAACGCTTGGGCATCGTTTTAATAATTATTTAAATTATTCTTGTTGAAATGATTATGGCGCTTGTAAGTGTCTGTCGCGCCCTTCTCCCTCTCTCTCTCTCTCACTCACTCTCTCTGTATACACTTCCTCCCTCAGTCGACGATCTCTCTTTTTGGTATTATATGGCGCATAAATCTTTTGGTGGTTTTCATAGTCAATGTGGTGGCCACTGTTGCTATGAGTGTTTCTCTCATTGCCATTCCTAGATCTGTTGGCAATATGAAAAGATGCTTTACGGCTTTGTCAGTTTAATTTCATATACCTAAAGTTTCTATTTATTTTAAAATAAAAAGAATTATCCGAGATTATATAATAAAAAAATATAATATTTATAATATTTAGCTCAAATATCATTAATGAAAACAAAGGATTTATAAATTTTCAAAGCTTTTCTTATAGTCTCAGATATATTTATATAATAATAATATCTCGCTACTGATCGAATGTTAAGTCAAAAAAATAAAATTTATATTTGATTCTCAGACTCTTAGTAAGTCTTATACAAAGATAACTCAAATTAAAGACAGACTCAGCTCAGTTCAAACGAAATACTGCTGCTAAAGTGCAACATACATACACACACACTTGCTATCTCTTTCGCTCTTTCGCATTGACTTCCTCACACAGACACATACAGACAGACATATAGACATACATAAAGGCAAACGCAGTCGTAATGAAATCCTTCGCTTTATTACCATGCAATATTCATAAATTTCTGCACAACATCGTCGAGGACTGCAGCAACAACTGCAACTACAACAAGAATAACAATAACAACAACAACAATAAGAACAACAAGCACAATATGAGTACTAACAACAATGAGAACAGTGCGCAACAATAGGAAAGTGCAGCAGCAGCAGCAGCTACATAGTGTTGCACCCACCAAGCCCCAATCCAAAATTCGCCATTCGCTCTCCCTCCTCTCTCTCTCTCTCTCTCTCTCTATGTTTCGACGCGTTACTTGTTGAGAGGTGTTGAAACTGTTGGAATATAATAAATAATAGCGCTAAGTACTACTTTAAGAATTTACATGCGGCAATTGCAACGGCAGCAGCAGCAGCAACAACAACAGCAGAAACAACAGCAACAGCAGCCGCGTTACCAAATCCTAAAGCTAAGGCAAGCTGCAAGCGAATGTAGAGGATGCAAAGCCAGCATGAGCTGTAAACTATGGAGAAGGCCATGTGACGTGAGGGGCTGGCATTGGCTGCGACGCCAACATGGCTGCGAGGATTTTCAACACACACACACACACACACACACACACACATGCTTGTGACTTGCATTTTGAATAATCGTTGCACAACATGAGGAAAGAAACAGGCAAGGAACAAGAAGCGGAATAACAGCAGTAGCAGCAGCAGCAACAGTAACAGCAGCAGCAGCAATAGTAACAGCAGCAGCAGCAATAGCAGCAGAAAAGAGTTAAACGGAAGAAGAAGGAAAGGGAAAGAGCAGCGTTGAGAGCATGTCGAGTAGCTTTTTGTATTGTGCGACTGCTGTGAATCTTTTTTAGCTTTTGCCTTTGTTTGCCGCGCTCTCCCTGTATCTGTGTGTGTGTATGAATATGTGTGTGTGTATGACTTAATCCTTTTGAATTTTGCCGCATAAGTAGCGCTAGCGAGACTGCCAAGAAGAATTCACACATTAATCGAGTTAAGCGAGTCCGACAGAGAGAGAGTGAGAGTTCCGAGGGAAGCTTTTTTTTCTACGATAAATAAACCGTCATCAATAATGTCTAAAATAAATGTTGGCTTATTAAATCCCATTTTCCCTGCATCTCAACTCACAGTTAAATGTTGAAAATGAGAAATGTGCCTTTAGCTTTTTTCTTTTTTCTGTCCACTGTGGTTTTTCCTTACCACATTTGCCAAACGAAGAAATCTACCAATATTCTCATGCTTCTCTCTCTTTCTCACTCGACAGCAACGTCATCATCAGCAGCGGCAGATAAAAAATCCATTAAAATAAAAATACGATAAGGTTTTTCTTCGTTTTCCACACTCTCTCTCTCTCTAAATCTCTCTCTCTTGCTCTCTCATTGCCCCTTGTAGTGTATGCATGAAAAAAAAGCGTCTAAATTTATGCGGCTTTGCCATAAATTTAGCAGGCTATAAGGATATCATTAAAGCGCACCAATACACACGCAAAAGCAACACCCACACACACACACATACACACACATAAACACATGCATATACATTTATACTATATAATACATCTTGGCAGGCTTTCACTTTCATACAATCTACGTTCGTGCGAGCTGCTTGCGTTTGTCCTTCAAAATAATTCGTAATGTACAATGGGCAAACATTTTTATTAAAATCTCAAATTATTAGAAATTATTAAATTATTAGAATATTTCCAAGAGAATTTTTACAATATTATAAAAAAATATATAAATTTTGCCAATACAAATAAAATTTATTTTCAAATATTTTCAAGTGAGCTAAAAAAGCTAAAAAAAATATTAAAATTTTTTCAACTATTTGCTGATATAGAAAGACATTTGTAAACGTAGGATAATCCCTATTGCTTGTAATATTTATGCTATGAATTTTAGCTATAACAAACCACTGTGCATTATGTAGTAAATTTACAAAAGCTCAGTCAACGATGTCTCGACTTGCTGACTGGCTGCCTAAGAAACATCAGTGCACATTAATAATAATTTTCGATATTTATGACGGGAAACATCTCTCAGATACAATGTGAAACTGGAACTGTGATTACAAATGCCTTACCACCCTTACCCCCGCTCCATACCATACCCACTTACCGCCCATAACCCACCTACAAAAGTAATGGATGCCATTGATAATGTACAGATGTTCAAGAAGAAGACGAAGTTTTCAATGGGTTTGCTTTCAATATAAGCAGCATCTTGTATAAGCTACCGTTAGCTTTCGAGTTAGAGCATTGAAAGTTCGTCATTTTTGCATTGAAGGCATATTAGTGTTAGCGACTATTTGAGCTATTCCAGTATTATTTTCATTGCCAAATTGTTTGTGGGTTGACCCTACACTCCCATCCCTACCGCTTATTCTGGGCCAAAAAAAAACAAAAAAGTTTTTATTTGTTTGGTTTTGGCGCGGCCAAAAATAAGCAGAAGTAGAAAAAGCCAAAAACGAAATGAAAAAGAGAAGAGAAAAAAAAATAACAGGAGCAGAAAAGAAAAACGAAAAACGAAAGAAAGAAGAATTTCATTTATATCGAAATAAACAACCACTGGAAACCCTCTGTTTGGGCGCACTCCAACGTTATTTATGATGTCATCCATCATTTTTATCGTGAAAAAACATTTTCCTGTCTCAGCCTGAGCCTGAGTTTGCTTCTTTACCCCCCACTCCCCCTCCCCTATGCTCTTCCATTCTTCCTTCAGGATCTGCTTTGCTGCTGCGGCTGCGGCTCTGGCTGTCATTGGCCAAGGACTTTTTGTGTCGTTGTCGTTGTCGTTGATGCCACCGACCACCCACGCATCGCTCTTCATCTCTTCGTTCCTCGTCCTCAGCATCATCATGTTCATGCGCTAACATACATGCGACTGGCAGGATCCTTGAAGAAATTAGAGAAGGTCTTCGCCAAAAAGGACGTAAATTTCAAGGCACGACTATGCTCAACGACTCTAATGATGCATCCCACCCACAATGGAAAAAAACCCCTTAGAGCCAACCATCCCCATCACTACCAACATCAGCAACATCACACTGCCTGGTTAGCAGCCATTGAAGCGCAGTGAAACAAACTCTTGTGCTCCTTAAAGACGACGCCGTTTTGCCAGGACATTGAGGGGGATGTTAATGAAGTGTATGCGAATGAAATACGGAAAATTACAAATTGCTTTAGCGCTAGGCAAAAACCAAAAAGGGGAAGAAGCAAAAAAAAAAAAAAAAAACTACAATAACAACAATAGCAACACAACGAACTACAGAAAGAAAGAAAGAAAACTGCAAATGTTGTTTACGATGTTCACGGTTTCCTTTCGATTTCTTTGGCGATTTATGGTGAAAAGCAATTTTCATCAGCGTAACATTCGATACGCTTTTTTTTTTTTTTGGCAAATCTCAAGCAGCTCTCCTCATGCTCAACTCAAGTGGCGTTATTGATCAAAGATTCACATTCACAAACACACATATTCGTTCGCATTGCCAATCACATTCACATTCACATTTACATTGCCAGCCTCTGGTTGAGCTCAATGGCATTAATTAAGGCTTGTCTAAGTTCAGATTGATTCATAGTTTGCGTGAGGGGGAGGGATATACATATAATATTTTACTTTTAATGAATTTATTTGCACTGAAACATTTGTGACTTGAACAATAAAAATTACGAAATAAATTTCATTTATTTTATTATTTGTCAATTTTAATAAATTTCATTTTTATTTTATTTAATTTTAAGATCTTAAATTCTGTACTAGAAATTCTAAGATAAGCAAAGACTGCTGAGGCCTTTGACTGTTTCTTATGCCAAACTTATGCGTCTACCTCGTTGACATTTTACTTTATACTCATTGCAATACAACATACATATCCTGGTGATGTCTGCCAACTGCTTGTAAAATACACGAGTTTATAATGTACGCGAAAAGGGGCCCATAAATTAAAACGTATTTCATTTGGAAGAAAGAAAAGAATAAAAAAAAAATGAAAAAAAAATCGTCTCTACGTACGGCATACATTATATTATAGTACTGCATATATAGTAGTATATATAGTATATATATACAACTATATAGTATAAAATAAATAGCATTCAAAATTTGTAAGACGCATACGAAAGAAAGAAATCGCATGCAACGTACGTAATTCAAATTGGAGACAAAAATAAAGAAAAAATTGTTGTATCTGTCTCGACGCTAGTCTACATTTAGATAGACAGAGTGTGAGAGTGATAGTGCGAGGGCGAGAGAGCAAGAGAGAGAGAGAGTATGTGAGGTAGCAAAGAGCAAGCACAATATACTTCATGTTTATTTCAATAGCCATAGACTTTATAATAGACTGCCATACGGTCAGGCACAGAGTGTAAGACAGACAGACGGACAGACGGACTGAGCGTTCGCTCGACTTGTTTATGCAGCGAAACAGAACGGCACAAATCAACTAGCCATAGGCATTCTACTAAAATACTTAATACAAATATCTAATCTCTTAGGTAAACTAAAAACATTTAAAATATTTAAAAATAAATAATACAAAAATAAAAAAAAAAATTAATTAATTAAAAAAAATATTTAAAAAATAAAATTAAATTTAAAAAATATCAAAATTTAAAAAGTAAAATTAAATTTAAAAAATATAAAAATTAAAAAAAGAAGAAAAATAAAATTTAAAAAAAAATTAAAATTTAAAAAAAAGTCAAATTAAATTTAAAAAATATAAAAATTAATTAAAAATTAAGAAAAAATAAAATTTTAAAAATATAAAAATTGAAAAAAGAAGAAAAATAAAATTAAAAAATATAAAAATTAAAAAAAGAAGAAAAATAAAATTTAAAAAAAAATAAAAATTAAAAAAAAATAAAAATTAAAAAAAAAAAATTAAAAAAAAAATAAAAATTAAAAAAAAAAATAAAAATTTAAAAAAAAAAAATTAAAAAAAAAAATAAAAATTAAAAAAAAAAATAAAAATTAAAAAAAGAAGTAAAATTAAATTAAAAAATTAAAGTTAAAAACCGAAAAAAATCATAAAAAGTAATAAAAATTGACAATATTTAAAATTTATATTTTTTAAAAATAATACGAAATAAAAATAAAATTAAATAAATAAATATATAAACATTTATTGAGCTTTCTATTATTTTGTGTCTATGACTATTTTTAAATTATAAATTAAATTATTAAAAATAAATTCTGTAAATTTTACTTAATATTTTTATTAACTGCAACCGCATCCTCTTTACATTTTTCAACTCAATAAAATTTATATTAATATATATTTTTTTAAAAAAATTCCTGATATTAATTTCAACAATAATTATACGCTGCATGTTTTCATTTTCCGTCATTTTCATCATGTTCATATGCAATTATTCTTCATTTACGAAACAAACAAACATTCACACGTAATACAATATACTTAATGTTGAATGAGAAGGATATATGTTTGTTATACTTGTTGTTGTTGTTATTATTATTATTGTTGTTGTTGTTGTTGCTGTTGCTGTTTGTGTCTTTTCTGTATTTATTTGTTCTTTCCTGTTTCACATCTGCACTTTATTTGCCAACAACAATCGATGTTTTGCTTCTCCATTTGCTTTGTCAGCCAGCTTATATATATGTGTATGTGTGTGTGTATATTTACTCGGCGCCATAAGTCAAGTTGCGGCACAATGTGATCATTGGATCGCATGATTTGGATTTATTCCCGCCGCGCCATTGGACATATTGCCGGCATGTGTTCCACTCATGTCGCCCGCCATTTCCAAGCAATTCCAATGGAAATTAAATTAACATAATCGAAAAGCGATTCGCTTTTCGCCCTGCACTCCTTCTCTTGTGGCCCTCTTGTGCCTCTCACTTTCGCCTCTTTTACTCGTTTTTATTTATATCCCGTCAATTTCTGCTCTTGCCGCTGACAGAATTAATTATTTCGCCACATAAATTCACAGTCGAGATGTTGCTTTTCTTTTTTTTTTCTCCCTCTCTCTATCTGTCTATCTCACTGTGTGTGATGACACTTTGTACCGGAAAATCGACGACATGCAATCGAAACTATGATACATTTCTCACATGACAATTTATTTGTATTTATTTTATATTTATTTTTATTTATTTTTATTTTTCTTTACACTTAAAGAGTTGAAAAAAAAAGAAATAAAAGTTTAATATATAAAATGTATTGATAGAGAATTTCTTCTTTTTTTTTTTTTTTGATTGTGATTGTAATCGAAGTTTAACTCTTTCAATATATTTGCATATTTATCAACTAGGAAAGTTAAGATAAATTTAACTTGTAACTAAAAATCTAAAGACCAAAGACTCAATAATAAATGAACGACAAATTGAGCTCGTTGTGAAGAAGAATATTTCCATTGGGAGTTTTTACTGTGACTGTGTTTCAGAGTGCATTGAGCCGAGAGTTAGTTATGAATATTATATGCCCAATGTGACCTCCACAGAGGACTTTTGTTCGACTTTTGTTCAAAAATGCATAGAGCCAAATTAGAGTTGACCTTATTGAAACTTTAATGCTCTACACAGAGCACTACGAAAGAGAGAGAGAGAGAGAGAGAGAGAAAAGCAAATACAAAATACAATGAAGGCGAGAAAGCAAGCAACCTGCTCTGCTGTGTTAGGAGCAAAGACCCAAAGGATGCGGGTTTAAGTCATGCGGAACCACTTACAAATCCATAAATGTGAATATTATTACTAATATTGTTGTTCTCTTCATGTTGCTGTTGTTGTTGTTATTGTTGGCATTGTGCAAAGTCGCATGCGGCATGCAGCATGCCCCTTTGGGATATTGAAGCTTCTTGACTCTAAACGGGGGGCAATTTGTACAGGGTGCAGCAGTGGGGAAAGCACCGCAATGACTTTAGCAAATAGTCAAGCAGCAACGAGAGACAACAAGCAACAACAAGCAACAACAACAACAACAACAACAACAAACAGCAACAACAACAATAAATGTTTGCACTTTGGTTTTGCGATTTGCAGTTGTTTTTCTTGCTGCTGCTGTTGTTGTTATTGTTGTATTTGTGTTTATGTTTCTGTGTTTGTTGTTCGAACGGCAAATAATAAATTCCAGTAGCTTTGATAGCCCGGAAACAAACGATTTTATTGCTACTACAACAGCAATTGTTGTCGTTGTTGTTGTTTTTGTTGTTGTTTTTTTACTCGTTGTTTTGTTATTGCACTGCTGCAAGCTATTGTTGTGTGTTGTTGCCGTATAACATGTCGTATTATTTGCGATTTCGGTTATTTGGCTTTTGTTTCAGCAGCTTTACCAAAAACTTCCCAATTTCTTCTTTAGCCACGCCCCCTTCAACCATCATGCCCCCCACCCCCCTTTGCAACACAACAGCAATTGATTTTATTTTATTTATTGTTTTGCGTTAAACTATTAAAATATTGTCATCTGTTTTTTGCAGTTCAGCTCGTTTGATCTCTTCTCTCTCTCTCTCTCTGTCTCTCTTTCTTTCAGTTTTGGCTTTTGCATTTGGTTTTTCTTTTTTTTTTCGTCCTTCTTCCCCCACTCTTATTATTACTTCTTCTTATTTTTGTTTCTCTTCTGCTTTGACTCGATTTCGGCTCTGCTATGTTTTTCCGGCCATATGAATAATATTTTGTGGCGTCGTTCTGCTGTTGACTCAAGTTTGGCAAATAATTTGATTTGCAAAACAATAAATTCAAATAAATCCATAAATTATGCTTAGCTGAGCTTAATATAACATTTTTGAAGGATTAAAAACAGGCGCAGAAGTTACTCCTGTAGCCTGCACTACAATTTTATAACTAGGGAATTTTTCGGGTTATAGAATGAAGAAATTTTGATAAAAACGGCAATTATAAATGAATTCAGATCAATCTTAAGCTTAAACGCATTTTATAAATATTAAAAAAAATTCAAACCTTTTATTATGAGTAAATGAAGTGTAAGAAATGTTAAAGTAAAATTATTTAAAATAAAATATAAAAAAAAATATATAATAATAAATAAATAAAAAATAAATAAAATAAACATAGATAAATTATAAATAATATAAGCATAAAATAAATATTGAGAAAATGTATTATAAAATTTAAAAAAAAAAATAAAATAAATAAAATTAAATTTATTTACAAATTTATATATAAAAATAAAATTATAATTAAAAAATTAATAAATGAAAATAAAATAAAAACAAAAAATAATACAAAAAAATTAAAAAAATATATATAAAAATCTAATAAAAAAAAATTAAAAATAATAAATAAAAATAATAAAAAACGAAATAAAAAGTAATAAAAAAAAATAAAAAAAATAATAAAATAAAATAAATATAATAAATAATAATAAAAAAAAATATAATAAAAAATAAAAATAAAAGATAATAAATATATATATGTACATACAAGTATATATAAATTTCTCCTAATTTTGACTTACTCTAAATATATAATTCTTTCAATACAATAAGAATTTCATCCTTTTCTTTTATTTACAAAATAGTATAGAAAATATAGAAATATATATATATATATATATATATATATACATATATGCTATATAATATTTATTTATCTTGTTTACTATTCTCATGTTTTGTTAGCATCCATTAAAAGAAAGTATATAAATTAAATCATTGAATTGGCATCGAAAGAAGAGGAAAAAGAATAAGCAGAAACAGTCATTGTAGCATTGGGCGGAACTTTCGCATAAATTAGCCGTTTGCATTTGAAAATTGGAAACTTCCTCAACTGAAATCAATTCGATTCTTTTCAACAAACCAAAAAATAAAAAAACAACACAAAAAAAATTGAGTTTGCTTGCTGAAAGCTGCAAAGTTTGTTTTGCCATTTTTCATTGCTTACAACAAAAAGTTTTAAGTAAAAAATAAATTTTGTAGCTAGCCGACAAAAAAAAAAAACTAGCACACAAACAAGCCAAGTTTGCAAAAAAAAAGCAGAAAAATATTCAAGAGAAGAGAAGAAAAAAAAAACTATCAGATTTTTCATATAATTTTTTGCGCATATATTTTGCGCCTAGATTTTTTCTAACATTTTTGTACTTATAGAAACTGTGGCTTGGGTTCAGTCTAACAGACTGTCAGAGAGATGGTCAGAGTGCCAGACAGACAATCCTTAGATATACAATGCGATACTTGAGCTGAAACTTTTGCTGAGAATACATTGGAACGCATCCAAATTACAAATTTTGCCCTCATTTTAATTCAACTGCAGAGATATGAGAGAGTTTTGGGGTTTGGGTTTTTTTTATGTTTTTCATAGAATTGCTGAGGCTGGACACGCGGCTTATTAAAGAAGGCTTGTCCTGTCTCAGACATGAATTTTTGGACTGGCAACAGCTACAGCTACAGCAACCAGCTCTATTTAACTCCAATAAAAGATCAACTATTTCAATGAAAACAATAATTCAGGGATGCACACATATAAATGCTGAGAGTTAATGAAACTTTTTTTCATGTTTATTATTTTTTTTAAGTTTATTAATTCGAAAACTCATTGACTAGATGAGTTCATCAGTCTCTATGTATTCTTATTAATTATGTATGGGATCTTGTAGTGAAATATACAAAATATTCCCCTATAATTCTTAAGAGAATTTCAAAGTTTTTAGTATATCTAACTGCAATTCTTCAGCTATAAATGATTTATATCAAATGTAAACTTTCTCTTATTGTCTCTTTGCAAAGCTATTGTGAAATCTGCAATAAGTAATATTTATGTCTAGCAAATAATAAAAAAAAAGAAAAAAAAAAAATCCTTTTTTGCCAATGCATGTGTCCTGATGTTGGCTAGCGGCATCATCGTGTTGTGCGATGCCGCAATGAAGCAATCAATCACGACGCAAATCGCTTTGGTGTCGCAAGGCACCGCTGGGCAAAGACTTTTCGCCTTAGGAATAATATCCATCATTGCAGTCGTAAGTCGCAAGTCGCTAGTTGCAAGTCGCAGTCACAGTAATCGTCTTCATTTTGTGCAACATCATGCCGCGTCGGAGACGCCTTTTGATGCTCCCAGACTTCAGACTCGTTTGCGGACCAGACCGTGACTCACAGTTCGATGCAGTAGAAGAATGTATAGCATAGGGAAGGAGTTATTCGGCAAGAGAAGAAAGAGTTAACGGGGTTGACTCTATGCGATACTCGTCTCCATCAGCATCAGAATCTCTAGAGCTAAGCAGTTTGCTTGCTTGTGCTTGTGCTTGTGCTTGTACTTGCTTTGCCTTTAGACTCTGCAATCTCTCGCTGCGTAATCACATTCAAGTGCTGGCCCAGCCCCACCATGCGAGCTCCATATGTGAGTCGCAACGACGCCGAAGCTGTGCCGCATATAAATGTTTGATTTATGCATCCAAATGCTTGAATCGCAGCCAAAAAGTCTTTGCCATTGCCAATGCAGCTGTTTATGTTGTTGTTCTTGTTGTTGTTGTTCATACAGTGGACTGCACTGTGGCCATAATGGCGGCACTTTGAGCTCAAACCAAAAAAAAACCACCGACAACACAAACCAGCTTATCCCTATCGATGCATTCAGATGACGCTGACACTGACGATGAAGAAGACAGCGAGCGATGAGCAGGAGAACTGATGAAGAGAGAGCTGAAGCATGAAGAGGAAGATGTACACATTATCATTATCAGCACCGCCAATGGCAGCTTTAGCAGCAACAACAACAACAAAAACACTGACATCACCTGCAACAACAACAACAACAATATCCAATACCAACACCTATCGCATTCATCCTAGGGCTGTGGCAATGGCTTTGGCTTTGACTGTGGCTGTGACTGTGACTGTGGCCCCTGTTCACACTCAGTTATAAATCCATTCATCGCAACCTTAAGCCGACTTATGCATTATGCCATCGACGTGTGCGTATCTTCTGAATATTGCCTTTTGTCTCCCTTCCTACAACTTTCAAGTTTTCCAGAGATGCAACGGTTCAACCTTCTGTGTAATTTTGCCAGTTGCATGCAGCACTTGCAGCATATTGCACCATTTATAGCTCGTTAAATGCTAAACAACTTATTCAGACAGTCTTTGAGCTGTGACTGGGGCTGAGATTGCGACTGCGACTGCATCTATTGTGACCCTAACGATGGCCTAGAGCTCAGCAGGTCTCAAGAGATTTTGCACAGTGCTATCAAAAAAAAAAAGGAAGTAGATAAATTTTTCATGTGTGTGTCTGTATGTGAGAGAATCTTAGAGTAAAAATATTATGGAATAGATTCTATGAGGATTTAGCTTAATTTAGTAGCTGAACACATGAAATATGTTTTATAATTTTTTTTTATAATTTTTTTTTTTTACATTAAAAATATTTGCTTGATAAATACAATAGAATTTCCAATCTATATATCTAATGAAATTAGTCAATATACTATATCTTGATTAGCAAGAATAAATAGAAAAGAAAAGAAAGGAAAAAAAAGCGTTTGGCAAATTCACAGTTCATAGAGCAGAGAAAAATACCGTTGAATTTTGTTGAAGCTCATCTCAATGGACTCATGAATAATGCATGAATAATGCCATCGCATAGTGGCCAAAAGAGATTCAACGAGACAACGTTGACTTCATTGAATGAATACAATTACAAAACTTGCGTATGCTTGCGCTTGTTTGTTCATTGAAAGTTTTTGCTTAATAAATTTACGAGCAGTAAGAAGAACGCAGAACTTTGAATTTTCCATGGAAAAAGTAATCACTTAAGTTTTCTATAGTCATTGTGCCTGTAGAGCTGTATTACATAGTATAGTCGGATATAGTACGAACCGAAACGAACCAAAAGTCGGCCATTCGTTGACTTAATCATCGTTCATTATACTGCTGCTGCTGCTGCTTCTTCTTCTTAGCTAGATAGAAAAGTCTAAGGACAGTTGAAGGAACTGAAAGGAAACAAAAAAACTATAGAAAGAGCAGCAAAAGAAAAACCATAAGAATTTCAAGCTGATGCTGAAACTAATTTGCCAACGTATCAGTGGATATGCCAAGCATAAACCCGACACCCATTGCCACTTCCAGTAGTAGTAGTTTCCCAGCTGGCCATCGGTGTGGAAAGCAATAAAGCAAAAAAAAAAAGAAAAGAAAGCAGCAAAAGAGCAAAAGGAGTAGGGAAATAACAAACTTAAATAAACAAAATGTAACACATTATTTATATTTGCAAGCGAAAGGACTGCAAATCATGGAAACAATCTGTGAGACAAAAAACTTCATATAATAATATACAGGGTTAGGCATACATATATGAGATTAGATTTTTATCACAAACTGAATGAATTAATAACTATAATGATTCAGGTTTAAGAATAATTTCTAAGAGTGAGAAAGATAATGAAATATATAGAGGTATATATACCGCTTATAGCGACTTTCAAGGGACCTACGATTTTACGTCCGTTATACCCGGAAGACGCACTAACCGAAAGTAGTTTGTATGTATAAGTTTTCATGGGGACCAATCAAGCCAACGAGTTTCAGTCGCAGTAACCGGACGGATGCTATAAGCAGAGTCGTTATAACCGGATTCTACTGTACTTAATAAATTCATAAATATTATGCTAGGATATGATAAAAATATTAGATTATTATCACAGATTATTATTATTATCAAATAGAATTCAGGGTTGATTAGAAGATATTACAATTTTTTGGAGAATTAACTGGACAAAAAGAAATCGATAAAAGTTTTCATGCAACTTTACTTTAATTTATTTTATATTTATTTAATTTTTATAATAAACTCTGTCTCATCAAAAAAAAGAAATTTAGATCTGAATTATCTAATAATTTCTTCTAATCTCCTAAAATATTATAAATCTAAAATTCCAGGCATTATTTTATAGATAAATATTTTCATTATATTTATTTTATTATTTTTTTTTTTTGATTTCTCAAGAATTTTTTCAATATTTTTTTTCGTTTATACCGCTCAAAATACCTGCAACACCCTGTAATTGTGTATTGCTGAAATATGCTTCAAGTTTTTCCTGCCACCAGACAATAGACGTAAGCAAGAAAAGCGCATTAATGTGTTTTTTTTTTAGTAGTTGTTGCTGTTGTTGTTGTTATTTCTCTTTCTTGCTGCTTTGTACGTCTTTGGCGTCTATAGCTTTTGCTCGCTGCCAGCGTCTTCTGCACGCACTTAAAAATTAATTTAATATTCTTGTGTATCCTTTGAGCGTAACGCCAGCCCAGCCCAACACTCGCATGTGCTGCCATCAGGCTGAGCTCCTTCAGCATTTGCCAGCGCGCTGTGCACGATGCCAACTTACCCAAAAGTACAAAATGCCGCTGCTGTACATCATAAGCTCCCCACGCTTTCATCTCTCTCTCTCTCTCACTCTCTCACACACACATACTTTGCCCATACTATACTCTTCCCTAAGTATTTCTCTTTCTCTCTTCAAGTCAAAGATTGTTGTGCCCTAGCGTGCAGAAGCATTCTGTGTAGTTTGCTCTTGCTGTTATTGTTGTTGTTGCTGCTTAGCTCGCATGGCGGCTGTAAATATAATTACGTCGGGAAAATCCGATCCTTGCAGGATTAATTAGCGCGCATTATGAGACGCACTGTCGACAACAAACGGCACAACTGAACCGAGGGGGGACAGGAAGAGGCAAGAGACGAGAAGAGGTGGAAAATGAAGGCAAGGCAAGGCTCTCAACTAATTTGGTACCTTGTGCCACAGAACGTGCCTGTGGAATGGGAGGCATGACATTTTGGGGGTGCGGTTTGGGTGTTAACTAGCTGAAAGAGCCGTAGTTTTCACCGTATACCTCTGTGTATACATGTGTACGTGAATCGCGTCGTTTGCAACGTGTTAAAAAACAAATGGGATACATTTGCTACTAATTAAGAATCCATGTTTAAAATATGCTCCTTGTCTGACTGAGTCTTGGGATACCATCACCTTCTCTATACCTGTATATCTCTATGTGTGTTTATTGCTCTATGTGTATCTATATATACATGTGTGTGTGTGTGTGTGCCTGTGTATATATGTGTTTGCTTGTGGTTTTGAGTTGCAAGAAACGGCCATAAAAATATAAGTAGAACATGGCGCATAAATGTTTTGCCCAGCGGGTGGAAAGTAGATTGAATGACAGACCACCATCACCATCACCAGGACCAACAGCAGGCAGCTGCAAAACCATCACCTTCTCGATCTCACCTCGTTGGCAATCATCTGATGTGAAGGCCTTAAATTACAGGAAACTCAATCCTTTCATAGAGTCAAGCCCAAGCAGGCAAAAATAAACGAAAAAAAAAACAATATATGGCTGTAAAAATATAATAAATTTTAATTACAATTTGCCATGTTAGATAAATGAGCAGCGTATCACATTTATAGAAATTCTGACTTAAATAATAAATCAATTTATATTTTTTTATTTAAATTTGTATTAAATGCAAATTTAATTTATTCACCGAATTATTCAAATATTTTTAAGATTTCACAGTCAAAGATACATTAAAAAAATTAAATATTATTAAAGAAATATGTTGAAAAAATAATATTATATTATAAATATTTTTCTCATTCGTTTAACGAATTTAAAATTAAATTTCTTATTAATTAAAAATGGAATTAAAATTATAAATATTTTTCTCATTCGTTTAACGAATTTAAAATTAATTTCCAATTAATTAAAAAATTGAATTTAAATTTAATATATTAATTTAATAATCTTAATTGATTATTTTAAATTCATTTATTTATTTTTAAATATTTTATTCAAAGTTAATCTATTAATAAATTAATTAACTAACATTTTGATCTAGTTTCTCAATTATAAATTGAATTATTATTTTTTATTTTTTAAATAATAAATTAAATTAAATTTTGTTAATATTATTTTCACAACTATTATGTTCGATAAAGTACCATGAACTTTGTGTGCTGCTAACCTTTTATATTAAGTATTCAAAATGTCAACAAATACAAGGACGTTGAAATTTGATTCATACCCTTTATTTTATACCCATTGTAATAATGCTTCACAAAACAATAGACCCCCAATTAGAGCTCATTGAGTGTATGAGAGAGAGGAAACAACGCGCGCAATAGAGAGAGGAAGAGCGAGTACACGCAAAAAATCTCGTAAAACTCATAAATGGCGCAATAACAATAAAAATTCCGGTTGCAAATAAAGCTCACAACTTTCGAGTCTCGACTTGTCGAGATTCCCAATCCCAATTCCGAGTTCTTTCAGTTCCTCATTTCAGTCATAAAATGATGAAGCCTGTTGCGCTCCTGTAAAGCAAAGAAACCAACTGTTGAATGAATTTTACGAGGCGAGTAATGACGACATAAAAATTAACAACTTCATGGATAGACTAGCTATCTCCCTCTCATCTCTTATCTGTCTCTCTCTCTCTCTTTTATTTTTATTTTGTTATTTTTTTTATTATTATTTGCATTGAATTCATTTGAATGTGTGCCAAAGAGTCTTTTGCCACAATTTAACTCAACAGGGGAAAGGCAAGAGGCGTGAAACGAAGGCGACAATCATTAGGCGACAATCGCGAGGGTCGCACCAAACAGTTGCATTGTGCCAAAGATTCATAAAACGCAAAAGCAGCGCAAAAGCAAATTCAATATGAAAACGTTCCGAGGGCAAATTAAAATGCAATCAGACGCAAAGCTCAAAAGTTTTCGCACAGTTTTTGCCAGAAATTTATTTGCGTGCCAAAAAAAAAAAAAGAAAGAAAGAAAAATACAAGGTAGTCGTAGGAGGCGTAGTATTGTGTGTGGGCTGAGAGGAACACATTGAGCCGGATACAGACTGTGGCAAAATTGCGTCGGGAAAATTTACCGTTGAAACGAACGAAGCAACGAACAAACAACAACAACAACAAAAACAACGGATACGGATACAGCCAACAATGCACACGGACTCCACGTACCATCTCCCCAAAGGAGAGACACACACACAGACAGACAGACATGCACATTCGTTGCATTTATGTATGCGTATGAAAACAATGCGAGGGTCCAAATATCCCAACACGACACAGAGAGAGACAGAGAGAGAAACAGAGAGAGAGAGAAGAGAGAACGAGCGAATATAATTTATTCGATCTGTGATAGCTGCAGCCTCTGTCCGACATGTCTCATAAAAATTGCAGTTTAATTACTCCATCGACAGTATCAATTTAGCGAAATCTTTTATTAGTGTTTTCAGGCCAGATGGATTGCCATCGCGTTAAAGCGCCATCTGTAGTCGGTAGAGGGAAAAACACAAAACAAAGTAAAGGATTACCAGTAGTAGAACAAGAGGACAATGTGTAGGAGATTTGCATGATTTAAAATGTCAACAATCATTATACTGTAATATATTTTTTGATAGGAATATTTATATTCAAATTTTACTGATTGATAAGTGAAATGAACTTGAATAGAAGATGAATCTAATTAAATAAATAAATCATAAATAAATTTCAAATATTTTTTATCAAAATATACTTTTCACTTCCATGCTTATTCTAGCTGCTGCAAGATTTCTATCATCTACAATTTTTGCACTTAATTTCAACTGCTTCTGCATTGATATTGCCATTTTTGCAAAAAAATAAATAAAATGAAATGAAACATAAAACTCGAAAAATGTTCAAAATATCCGCACAGATGTTGAGCCCCAAAATCACAAGCCACTCCCACGAATGCCGATGCCCACCATGGCGACCCATTGGAGCAATGCTGCACGCAGCAGCACGCTCATCCACAAGATTTATGTATCTCAAATAGTATGTGTGTGTGTGTCTCTCTGTGTGTGTGTGTGTGTGTGAGCGCAAATTCGAATGCCTATGCAGCAACAGAGACAGGCTGTGGCAGACTGCAGCCAGGGTCAGTGTTGGAATATTGCTGCGACGCTCTGATGCTGCACCGATGCCACTCCACTGTCACTGCCGCTGCCTCTGCTTGTGCCTGTGCCTCTATCTCTTTCTTTAACTACTTCAAACTCCAACGCCAAATGCAGTCACAGCTGTAACTGTAGTTGTATCTATATCTGTAGCTATAGCTGTAGTTGTATCTGTATCTGTTGTTGTATTTGCATTTGTATCTGTAAATAAGCAAGAGCGTTGTGCAAGCGAATGTTTTGTTATTGTGCCGCGCTTTTTAAATTTACGTGCGGCAAATGCAACATACTTCACTTACGGAATTTGCGTTAATGTGAATTTGCAGACCACTTCACTTGGTTGCCACTGACCATGCACCGCTATCCCCTCCCCCCTCTCACTCACTCACACTACCCCAGCCTATACAACTCGTACCACAAGCGCCTGCAATGTTGAGCTGCCTTCATTTTGCATTTGCATCAAGTCACAGTGGTAAAAGTATTATTAATAATAGATTAAATTTTATAAGAAACAACAATTTTTATCGTGCTGCCGAAGATGTCATTCCCTTTGCAGTCTTGGAAGACAACTTTTCAAACAAAAAACTCAATTTTCAGCCGATTGTTCCCTTGGAAGCTATATGATATAATGGTCCGACTTAGCCAAAAGATAAGTTCGTCATTAAATCCAAATCCTGTTCATTTCAGGCGAATAAATTAGCAACGAAAAAAATTTTTTTGATACAAAAACTTGATTTCCAACTATTTATATCCTCTTACTCGTGCTCCGATTTGGCTGGTTCCGATTTATATACATGTTAGAGACACAAGGAGTATTAATGTATATCAAGTATTATAATAGCTTTAAAACTGAGAGACTAATCGACAGACAGACAAACGATCATGTATTTTAGGAACCTGCTAACGAACCTAATCAAGCTTATATGTGTATATACTTTGCGATCTATTACTTCTTCTAAAGAAATAACTCTGCAAGAGTTTAACAAGTAAGCAAGTTATACTTAAATGTGCTCGACTATAAGATACCACAGGTAACACGGGGAGCTGCAAAGCTGTTGTGGAAATATTAAGAAAAATTACAAATTCCAAAAGTTTCATTTTCATCGTCCGGTCTAGAGTCAGTAGCTCTCTTAGTCTGTAAATTCGAGGACTTTCATATGGGCAATGTCCAATAAACTTGGAGATCTGCCACGGCCCCCACATTCTAGAGTCTTAAACTGAGAATCAATTGAAAAAGTTTAAATATTAGTTGCTCCACTGTGCAACGTGTGTCTGCTTTTTTTTTTGTTTTTGGTGGAGCATGCGGGGGCAAGAACTGCTGTGCATGTGAATGTGAATATGAATGTGCTGGGCACAAGTGCAGCGGCATTGACTTTATACAAATGCACTATGAGTGCATGTTGCTATTGTTGTTGCCAATGTTGTTGTTGTTTTTGTTGTTTGCTGGTTGGAGTTTTTTTTTTTTGTTGCATTGCATCTGCAGCCCAATGTCAGATACAAGGTACATTTTGTCGGTGTTCGCTCGCTCGCTCTGACAGTCTGTGGCAATGCAGATGCAGACGTAGGCTGCGCGTCGGAGTACCCCAAACATTTCTGCCTTGAATGCAGCTTATGTGTACACATCTATCTCTCTCTCTCTCTCTATATATATATATATATATATATATGTGTGTTTGTGTGTTTGAAGCGTACGTCCGTACGCAAATGCAGCCATGATTTATGATCTGAAACAATATTGAGCGTCCGAAAATTTATGGAGTGCTCCGCTTTGCAAATAAAACGAAATAAAATTTTGTCAGTTGTATTTTTCGTTTCAATATTTTTACTTTACGTTCTTACCAGTTATTCTTGTTGTTTGTACATTTTTCTTCTTTTATTTTGTGTGTGTGTGTGTGTGTGTGTGTCTTTCGATGCCATTCATTTCGCTGTCGATTTATTTCGTTTCCGTCTATGTGACAATGACTGTAGTATGACATGTCGTTGAATTTTTCTCAAACTGAAGAATTTATATAAAAAAAATATATATATATATATATTAATATTCCTACATATGTAATTTCATGATCTAGAAAATGGAAAATGAATAAATAATTATTATTATTTTTTATGTCATTTATTTGATCTCAGAATCTAATGGAGATTTTATAAAAGAAAAAATAACATTCTTATTTAAATTTTATGATCCAGAAAATTTGAAAATTATAGTATAATTATTATTAATTTTTATAACATTTTATTCATCTGCAAATATTATAAAATTATAATTTTTATTTTTTATTTTCTAAGAATTTTTGTAATAATAACAACAACATTTGAAATCATACTAATTTTCTACTTTTTATGACTGTCGTTGAATGTCGTTGAATTTTCTCAAACTGAAGAATTTATATAAAAAAATATATATATACATATATATATATCAATATTCCTACATATGTAATTCTATGATCTAGAAAATGGAAAATGAATAAATAATTATTATTATTTTTTTATGTCATTTATTTGATCTCAGAATCTAATGGAGATTTTATAAAAGAAAAAAGAATATTCTTATTTAAATTTTATGATCCAGAAAATTTGAAAATTATAGTATAATTATTATTTTTTACAACATTTCATTAATCTCAATATCAATATCAATATTTTTTTGTTTTTATTTAAATTAAAATTAAAATTTTTTTTTAAGAGTTTCTAAGATTTTTTTTTTGTAATAATAAGAACATGTGAAAATTTGAAATCATACTAATTTTCTACTTTTTATTTTCTATATATTTGCAGTTCCATCTCAAACAAACAAAATATACATCGCAGTAGACCAAGAGATTAATATATAATCGACTATTGTTATTATTGACAGCTGTCAAAAGTTATTGTATCATTGTGTCTGAACAATCTGTGTGAACAAACTCGCTTGTCATCAATTTTTCGGAAAGCTCTTTTAACTCTTTCTTTTTATTACATTTTCATCATTATTATAAAGTAAAAAAAAAAAGGAAATTAAGATGCCGCTGGAATTTGTTATTGTTTCAATGATGCGTTCCAAAAATTGGATCAATGTCATGATGGCCAATTCACCAATTGCTTTGGAGCAACCTTATAGACGTCGCATTGATATACTACGCAATGGTATACGTTGGTCTGAACCAGACTTTGTACAATTAACACCAATGAAATTCTTCGACATCAATGTTAATTCTGAAACTGGAATAACCATTCAACGTGAATCGGCGACATCAACTGTAATGAAGCTATGTTTAGTCAATATTAAAGAGAGCGAATTGGAGAAACACACAGCGCATGTAACCATTGAATCATTACGTCTACTTCTTAATGAAACAATGATTACAAGTCTACACTGTTGCCATTGCAACAATGAAATAGTATCCTGTCGACGCTACAATCGCATTGAACAGATGCCAATGCGTACTATGCAACCAGAGAAGTTTTTCTGTCCCATAGATAATTTACCAATAATACCAAATGAAGGCGATCTATACTATGGACTTAACTATGTTGTGATCAGTCCAAAGATCTTGAATGAACGTATTGTTCTATGTCGTGGACATATTCACTGTGGCCGTTGCCTGCATATGGTGGGTGAATCATTGGGTGGATCAATCGCTGTGCAGCTGTATGTGGATACTTTATGTTTGACACCACATGTTAAGGGAAAGTTAACGTTATCCAAGGGACGCTTTGAGCATATCTTTACTAATGTGTCGGTATCACAACTTATGTTACACTTGATGGATGAAGCAATGCCAATCAATGAGGAGAAGTCACGTCTCTTTCTGAAGACTATACAGCTAAATGGACAACTTCAGTATTTACTTATGTTGGTGGATATGGATCCATTGCATTTGTTGCGAACCAATAATACTCGTGGCAAACCTGAAAGCGGAATTTCAAGTGATGAGTGTAATGATTCCGGCGATGATGAAGACCACAATAATAAATTTACTCTCTATCGTGAAAATATGAATCTCTTGAATAAATACATTAATGGTGATGCGGAGAATATGGAACCGGATCTTGAGGAACCAATGAAAAAACGTCAACGTATAGGGCGTAATAGGCCCGTTCATATTATGACTCTACAAGGTTATCGAGGACGTCGCGTTAGTTATTATAACTTGGAAACCGATGAAGAGCTTGCCGATAAAAGTGATCTTATCGATCAATGGCGTGACGAAGGAACACCAGTATTACGTATATCATACATGATGATGATCAATTTGTTGCGTGAGCTGAAGGTAAATGAGGTCTTGGCTAAGAACTTGGAAGGAAATCTTAATTATGAACAGAATCCACGCACCAGTTATGTCATCTATGTACCAGATCATTAAAAAACAAAAAAAACCAAAGCTACATAGTGCGGAAAGCAATTGATACGATTTATGATTATCAATGTAATAAGAACAAAACATCATAATATTTATTGTATTGATATTCATAAATAGATTTGTATCATCAAACAACAAAAAATAAAAAAAAAATAAACAAAAAAAATATAAAAAAAATAAATAAATGCTTGATTTCTATATTTATTTATTTATTATATTGATATTCATAATTAGATATGTATCATAAAAAAAAATATAAAAATAAAAAATAAATATATAAAATAAGTAAATAAATGCTTGATTTCTATATAATAATAATATAATATATTATTATATTTATTTTTATTTATTGCTATTCATAAATAGATATGTAAAATAATCAACAAGAAATAAAAAAAAAAAAAAAAAAATAAAATAAATGATTTCTTTCTATTATTGATATACCATATATTATTATATTTATTTATTTTTTATTTTATAATTATAGTTAACAAAAAAAATAAAATAAAATAAATTAATATTTGATTTCTATCATGGCTAAAATATGTATATAAAATTATGTATTATTATACATTTATTTATTTATTGAATTAATATTCATATGTAAAATAGATTAAATGGAATAAATGGAAAATATATATATATTTTTATGCTTAACATATGTTTATATAATATTATTCTGAAAATCAAATAAGTCTAAGACATTTTAATAATAAGGTTAATTTATATCATAAAAAATATAAATTTATTTCATAGTTTCTATCATTATAAAATTATGAGAATATAAAAAATTAAATATATAAATATTATTTAAATAGAAAAAAAATCAATAAAGTCTAAGACCATGTCTTATCAATAAGATTTTTAGTTATTATCTTGCAGCAATGCTTGACTGCAACGCGTTGTGCTTCATTTCGCCTTGAATGAGAAACATGCAAGTAAAGACAAGACAAGACAAGATACGACACGTATCGATAACAATTCTCTTGGTCTTCATTTGCAATTGACAACTGCTTTGAAGGTGGATAACAAGCACATTTATCATGTTCTGCCAATCGATTTGTGCTACGATTGAAGCTTATCAGCAACTGGCGCCGTAGCGTAAGAGAAATGAAGATGGGAACAGGGATGCAGTCTGCATCTTAGCATGCACAATTGAATGCCGTTACGCTTGAAGTTACAGAGTGCAGCTCAGCGGAGGCTTAACTAAGGCAAACAGTATGGCAGCCGAAGGATACGCCAGTAGCAAGCAACGTGTAACGTGTAAGAAAATTGGATTTCACTATGCGCAGCATCTATCAACAGCAACGTTTGAGCATTGAAAGTGCAATTCGATTTGGATTTTGATGTTGTAGTGTGAGAGTATGAAAAATAGATGAGAGGGGATACGCCCCTGTGTGTGTGTGTGTTAGTTTGCATCCACATGGTTTTGACACTGACACTTGATAGCCGCCATTTTGTTTCGACTGCAGATATATATCTTATATCTGCATATGGCATGACATACGCATAATCGAATCGGGAAAAAATAAAGTCGATATTATAGTCGTGAATCGTGTCTTGTTTAGCATCAACATAAAGTATATTCTATTTTCAACTGACAGATGCGTAGAGCGTAGCACGTGACTTTTCATGAATTTGTTGAACATTCTAAATGAAGAAGAAGCAGAAAAGGGGAAAGTTAAACAGCAAATGTAGAACATAAAATGAAGAAATTGTCATCATCATCAAATATCGTAGAATATTTTATTAAATTGCAAGGCAGATAACTTCAATTTCTTAATGAAAATCTTAAATTTTATTTTATATTTAATTAAATTTTAATTTTTAATAGATTTGCATTACATTTCTCTTTCATTTTATTTTTATGACACATTTCAATAATTTTAGTGAGAAAACATCCTTGAATAATGCCAACATATGCCTTATATCTTCATGCATCAATCTGATGAATATTCATTTTTTTTTTTTTTGTTCGTTTTTTTTTTGTCTTTTTATTTCTTGCTGCATGTGGAGTTTTGTCTCACATGCGCACAGTTTTATGTTGCATACCTCGCACACTTGCCGCTTTTGTCTAAGAACTAGCACACTCTGTGCCATCGACGACTGTCATAAATCATAAAAGCAGACAAAATATTCGCCAGACATATGGAAAACAAAAAAAATACAGAAAACAGCAACAAAAATTCGAACAGAAATTATGTTTTGCTCCAGATACGTCGACGCAGTGGCAGGCAAATAAAGGTAAGAAGGTAGCAACTGAAGTTTGAAGAACACAACGGCACAAGGACTTGCCAAAAAAAAAAACATGCACGTTGAGTGCGTAGTTTGCATATGCGACAGATGCACGGAGCAGGAAACGCATCATAAAACAACAAGGACAACATACCAAAAATATTTACAAAAAAAAAAAAGAAATTGCACTTAAATTTTTTGTTTTGTTTCTTTTCTTATTCGTATATTTTTTTTTTTTGTTGCTTTCAGTTGCATCATGTGGTGTGTGCCACATAGTTATGATTTATGAAGATGCAAGAATATGAAACTGAAATACAAGACGGCAGGATGGCAGGACGAATAAACAAACAAACTTAATGTAGAGTATCCTTAAGTGGCAGTGGCAGTGGCTGTGGAATATTTGAGGCAATTAAATGATACTGCGATTAAGCTAACAGCAGAAGTGCAATTCATACATCGTTAAATAGAAATTTTCATTGAGATTTCACAACATGCCGCCACTTGCAGTTAATTTATTATTAATTGAATGAAACGGAACACAAAATGTGTATGTGAGTGTGTGTGTGTGTGTGTGTGTGTGTGTGTGTGTGTGTATGTTACGCTATCAACATGCCGCACCGGGAGTATGCCACAATGCAGTATACAAAGTTTTATGTTCTATTTATGTTGTGCAAACGATGCCCCATAATCGTAAAAATATCAAAACAAATCGTTAAAATCGATCGTCGTCGATTGTCGTTGTCATTTTATCACACACACACACACACATACACAGAGACAGAGACACACTCGCATTCACATTCAAATTGAGATTCATCGAATACCTTCGATGGCTTCATTTGCAAAGAGTTTTTGGAGCTCGACACCCCAACCAGCAATCTCTCTCTTTCTCTTCACGACGCGTGTCAATTGAGTATCTTTTGCTCCCGCGCATATTTTATGTGTGGAAGGGAGTCTGTATACATATACATATGTGTACATTTAAGGGAGTATCTTTGTATATGTATGTGCGTGCGCCCATAATCATTTGTGGCTGCCAGAAGGAGCACATAAATTTAGTGACTTAATTAAGTTGGCATCACTTGAAAATTGTTTGAATTCCCCCTTTTTGTTTGTCTACACTCTGAGTGCTTCTCTTCTCGCTTCTCGCTTCTCAATTTGTTCTTGCTTCTATTAACTCTATGTTTTGCTATATACTACATATACACATATATATCTATATTTATATATATGTATGTGTATGTGTGTATGTGTTTAGTTTACATTTACAGATAATAATTGTGAGTGGCCCATTATTGAATTCATATTGATTTATAATTATTGCATTTGACTTAAAAGGCGCAGCGTTTATAGTTGCCCTCGCATATGGATGATAATGGCGTATAGAATTTTTAATTATTGCAAGTTAATAAGATCATGGAGTTTTTTTTTAAAATATTATTTATTATAATGTAATTGTATAATTCTATAATAAATAATTATATAAGTTTATCAAATATTTTTATTATAATAAACTAAATTCAATCGAAAATCGAAACATAACTATAATAAATTTTATTTCTTCTTAATTCTACATGAATTCCATTTTTATTAAATTTTTCTGCAATTCTTTCTATTTCCCAAAAATTAAAAAAAAAATAATTAAATAAGATTAAAACAATGTACAGAAAGTATTTTTTTCTTAATTCTTCACAAATTCCATTTACTTTAAAATTATTTTTTTTTGCAATTTTTTTCTATTTTCCTGAATTAAAAAAAAAAATAAATAAGCTAAAAACAAAATACAAAAAGTATTTTTTTTTTTAATTCTTCATAAATTCAATTTACTTTAAAATTATTTTTTTTTTGCAATTTTTTTCTATTTTCCTGAATTAAAAAAAAAAAAATAAATAAATAAGCTAAAACACAAAATACAGAAAGTATTTTCAAAATAAATAATCAAATACAAGTTTTAAACAACACGAAAAGGCAAAAAAAAGCATCAAATTTTTGTTTATTTGTTTAACGTTTAAAAATCTTGAAAAACAACAATAACAAAAAAAAAAATGTAGAAATATTCGCAGCATGTCAGAAAGACAGACGCCAAAGATTCAAGATTCCCGTAGACTTAGTGGCTACTATAGCGGTAGGGAAATGCTTTAAGGTGCCATATGATATGTTGTATGGAGGCGGTAGCTGCGGCTGCGGCGGCTTTTGTTTATCCAATGGGGGTCGACACTAGTTGGGGCAACTATGAAGAGTGTATTGCCATACTATTTGTTTTTATAGACTTATTTTATGTGTAGCTCCAACAAAGTGTTTTGGCATTTGTTTATTTGCTTCGAAATTGGAAATTGCTCAACAAAACTTGTTTATGTTGTGTACGCATACGAATGGGAGTAAATGTACAAATGTAGTATATGTATTAGATTTTTATATATGAGAACACAAACACAGGCTCGAACTCTTTCATGCTGCACACATAATAACCATAATAATATGAATTAACTTGGTCATTACCCAACAAGATGAACAACATGATGAGGAAGAATAGAATATGTACAAAAGGATTTGGTATGGGATTTGGATTATGGCAATGACTGTGACTGTGACTGTGACTGGTGAATGGTGAGTGGGACTGTGGCAATGACTATGACGGTGACTGAAACTCAGACAAAAGCATCATAAAGACATCATAATTCACAGCCTGTTGAAAGGATAAAACGGACACGGACACGAACACAGGATACACACAGCTCGAAGGACTTACGCCTGTGCCTGGGCGCAATAATTAAGTAGTTTTCTATGCAAAATGATAGCAATATTTTCTCATTCTTTCTTCTTCTACTTCAGCATCTCTTCTCTTGTCTTTATCTTCATCGCTGTCCCTGTCCATGTCCCTGTCCCATTCTCTTTCTTGCTATTTATGTTGCTTTTGTTAGCCCGTTCACCTTTCGCATTACGTGTTGGCCAGGTGAATTCTGGCTAAATTAAAATCTCCCTCTGTGCGCGGCAAGTGCTCAAGACATTGTCACACATTATCCAAGAAGTATTCGAACTCAAGCTCAAACTTTGAAACAAAAAGAGACACTCAAATGGCAACAGATGAAAGGGGTGTGTGGCATGGTTGAAAGACAAACTTTTTCACTGTGGCAGCAGTACTTGGTACTTGGTATTTGGCGAATGGGGCGTCACAGCTGCCGCCCCTTTGGCTCAATTGCAATTACGGCAAATTACTTTATTACGCCCGTAATTGTGTGACCATCGAGCGTGCCATTTTTCGGGCACTGAAATTAGTGAGATGTTCCACAAGTGGTTGTGCCACCATCATATTTACTCCACATCGTCTTTTCGCAGTCCGAGAATTTGTTAATATTATGCCGCGTCGCAAATTGTTGCACGCATAGTCCGTTGCCGTCGCTGTTTGTAAGCCCGACGGCAATTGCCATACAAGTTCCAATGATTTTTTTTTTTAATTTTTTCCATAATTACACGTTTCCTTAAAAAATAATATATATTTTATTTTTATTTAATTTCTTAGAATTTTTCTTATTATTTTTTTAAATATTTTATGATTAACTGTGAAGTTAAATATTCAACTATTGTTACGTTTAAGATGTATTTAAACTAAATATAAAAATAATAATAAAAAGGATTTTACGGGAAATTTTTTTTGAAATTTTATTTGTGAGATAAACTATATTTTTATTAAATAAAATTAACTATTAAAGTTTTTTTTTTATTTTTTTTTTAGTTTTGATTGAGCCTATAAATAGAAAATTTAACATTATTTATTCCACTCCCGATATTTTATCGATCTCACTTCAAAATCGCTATTTACATTTTCTTATTTATTTTTGAATATTATGTCAATACTTGTTATCAATATCATTTGTAATTGTCGATAATCGTGATCATTTATTTCGAACATGTTTTGGCTCATTTTCGTTCGTTCACTGACGTCACAGCTCTGCAACCCAGTCAGAACGCGCGCCAAAACACAATCATGCTGCTAGCACGCAGACTCTCTCTGACTCTGCTCTCTCAACTCAGCCATATTTATTTATGATGTAAACAAACCATTAAGCGGGAGAATTACGAGCGCAGTCGCAGTCTGCGCTCTGCTCAGCCATGATGGCTGCGACGGTCGCGTCGCAGTCTTTTAGTGGCAGAGCAGAGCAGCAGCAGCATGATATAAATCACGCACACGCGCACAAATTTACGATGTCGCTGGTCGCTCTCTTAGCTACCAATGTTGCGTCTCGCTTCTTCACATTACGTAGACATATGAGCCTCTTGCTTGCAATGCTTTATAGCTGCCGGGAATGGTTTATTGCTAGCATCTTCATCTTCTGCTTGCACTCACACACGAACACACACACAGATATTCATGTGTGCGCTTCGGATAGTGCGCATTCTCTCAGAGCGTTAAGCTAACAGACGAAGAGAGCGACAGAGAGAGCAGCTGTTTCTGTGTCAAACATATGCTTGAACTGTTGTTGGCAGCAGAAAGAAAGGGAAGCAATTAAACTGGGACGTCGCACTGGTCTGAGCGAGTCAACCAAACAGTCTCCGCCCATTTTGTGTGTTGGCAAACGCATCGAATTGCCTCAAACAATTCAAAATCTGCCAAAAAACATGCAAATATTTTGCAATCTGCTGTTACACTCAGTGGTTAGAAGTTTGCAGCACTGGTATAATGAGAAACCTGTTAGAGGAGCGCATTGTGAACTGGTTCAGAGCACAATCAAATTTATTGCTACACGTGGCTTTCATTGAGAAACTGGGCAAATTGCTTTGTTTATGGGCGTTTACTTTTCTACAGCACCAACAAAATTTACGAGCTCGAAGTTCTTTTTCACTCAAACGCATTTTTGAGCATATTTAATGACATTTTGAGTGTATTTTTATTTGAGTTTTGCATAAAAAACTGCATACCGATTGTCTTGTCGTGTGCTACACTTGTCGGATATGTTTATATATCTATATGTCTTGTATATTTGAACTTGAAAATTCTTTTATTAATCATTAAGGAATAATAAATTTCTTTATTAATAGACATTTGTCATTTATGCACTGGATTTTGTTAATTGTTGCTATTAAATCTTTATAAAATAATCAGTATAAGAAATTATTAATTTTTTTTATACACTGCAATATCGCAATATTATACACAGCTATAAAATGAATATCGAATTGTTAGTGGCGATTATCTATGGCGCCAAAAAAAAAAAAAATAAATAAATAAATAAAAATAAATGCAGATTTAATTTAACTGTTTTCTGACAAAGTTTTAACAATTAGTTAATAAATTGTAAAATTGTAAAATAGTGTAAAATACTTGTTTAAATGTTAAATGATAATTATTAAAGTTTTGATAAATACAATACTACTAGCAGCAATACTAATATCGAGAATAACTTTACATTTTTCCCAATACTTAAAATAATAAAAATTTTTTACATCGAAGTCGCCTTTGCAATAGGAAAAAAATTTTTACTACCGTCTGAGTTTCACAAACTAAAATCAGTTGCTGAAACTCCTCGTTGAGTTTACAAGTCTTTTGGGACTTGTTTTTTCTTAATTATTTTTCTTTAATATTTTTTTTATTTATTTTTTTTTGTTTTTTTTTTTGTGTAAACGTGTGGAAAAAGAATTTAAAAATATTTACGCATTTTTTACGGATTTTCTCAAAGCTTTTTTTCTTTAATTTATTAAATATATCAAGAGCTCATTGCGTTATTGACGATGAATCCTGTGTATTGCCAGTGAAATCTCTTTGCAGAATAGTTTAATTTTAATATTTAATATTTAATTTATATACATCATCCGCTCTAATGCCACGCCAATATTTTCTATTCCGTGTTGCTTAGGCCAAATTATTTTTTTTCTATTTCTTAAATTAAAATTTCATTTTTCTAATTTAAGATACTAAGGAGAAATTAATTTTCATTTGATCTATGTCTATTTTGTTCCACTTGACGCAAATGCGTTTTTAGTTTTTTTTTTAATGCTAAACTTAAACGTGTATAAAAAAAAAATATTTTTTTTTTTATTAGAAAATTAGAATTTTTTTTAATTTTCCTTGATTCTTTTGTCACAGTTAAAGTTTCAATTATTTTACATTTATTTAAATTAATATTTTATTCCAATTTAAAATCCTTTGCATTTTTGTTCTGTTGCTTCATCTTTTGCCTTTTATTGAAGTACAACTGTCTTGTTGTTTACTAAGTATTATTTTTAGCATACTTAGCTTTCTTATGTTTATATCTAATTTATTAAAGCATTTAGAAAATAATTTACTCTGATTTGACCGGATTGAGATTATGGCTTTGATCTTACAATTCTTAATTATAAAAAGTTAATTTATTTTTTCATTTTACTGTTGCAATGAAAATAATATAAAAAAAAAAAAGCAAATCTAAGCGTGGCAGTCATACTGTAAATTTCCAAACCATATTATCTCCATGAGAGAGCTAAACGGGACTAATTGAACTTTATTATGCAGTACTTCCTTCTAGGGCTGCAGCAGCTCTCAATTTCTTCATTCTATTTTTAAGAGTCGCTACTATACTTACGTTCTTACCAAAAGTCGCCAATCCAAATGCATCCCCAAGTAACTATAGCTACTCTGATAATCTAGTATTTGACCCTGCATGAATATCGTAGGACAAAGACTCACTCAAAGAGAGTATGAGATTCGCAGATTTCCTAGCGTTAATTACAATATTCCATTTGTTCCATATAAAAAAAAAGTCTTGATGCAAACAGATCTTTGATCTTTGAATATTTACGTAAAAGTAAAAGTTATTAAAAGTTTATTTTTAACTATTCGATATAGTTACACAATGAAGAATTTAGCAAGTTTATAATTTAAAAATATTAAGAAAATTAATTTTTTTTTCATTATGTTACATGGTCCATATTAAGAATTTATAATTTATACATTTATTTTAATTTTGAGTTTGACTTCATGTGTGAATATAGTGTGGTTAATGCATGTTTTATTCTGCTCAAAAATCTTAAGCAATACATGCTATAAAGAAGTTATTCAGACGACCACATGAGCTGGCTACAGGCATTTTCTAGACTTGGTTATAAGCTGGAAGCTAGTAGCTGGCATTTGTAGACTTGGTCATAAAACTTGAGAAGCTGCCTGCAACAAGCAGTAAGGCTCAACAGTGGAAAACCAAAGAAACCTCAAGGAGTAAACTTTTCATTTTGGGGTCATTCAAATGTTTATAGGGACGTTGTGATTCTTCCTTCATTCTGCTCCTTCTCTCGTCTATAAATTTGTGTATATGTCTTAAGTTGTTTCCCTGTGTGTGTGTGTGTGTGTGTGTCTGTCACAAACTATCTTAATGGCTTTTCGCAGCTTGGCGGCTGTTAAATGCGAATTTAATTAATTGGACACTTAAGTTAACGACATTTCTTTGCTCGCTTTCGGTTCTATGACTGACTCTGACTGCACACGGCGACGATTTTGATTAATTTGCTCAAGGAGCTGGGGGGGCGCTCTACACATGGAGCTCTCCATGAGAAAGGCAACATGCCAGGGACAAGTCCCGTAAACCGAGACCTGGCCCAGGGTGTCGTAATGTTGCATCAGTTTTTATTGATGGCCCTCGGAGTGTAAGAAGCGACTTTTACTTCAGATTGTAAACCAGACTAAATGGCATGGCACTCGACGATTCCTTTTGTAAAGGAAAAAACGCAAACATAGAAGAGATTCAATAAGAAAACTATTTTAGAATTCGATAAATTTAATGAAATAATTGTAGATTTTTCTTTAGAAAAATGTTTTCTTTGCCGCATTACATAGTTGAGTTTGAGACATTAGTTAAATCTTAGCTTAAAGAGTCTATGTTAAAAACTCCCTACAGAAGTTAAGGAGTTTCTGCAACTCGACGCACATTCATTAATTTTGCTGCAACAGAAGAGAAGAATTTTTTGAATTGTTTTGTAGTTGAAATTTATGTACTACGAATGCTGCAGAAAAAAAAAAAAGAAAGTTGCCTTAAGGCGACTGTCCTTGAGGGAGGCCCCAAAAGTGCAGTGGTATATGCGAACGAAGATAGTTTATAGAAAGTCTGGGGATGCAAGACTGCTGAGTCGGGACGGTCGTCGGTTGTCGGGTTTGTGGTACAGCATGTTAGAAAGCATGAGGCAAAAGTTAAACATTTGGCCAGTTTTCTTCTTTGTATTTATTTTGTGGCAAGACAATTTTATTTATATGCCTGTGGCTCAAATGTGAGGCGCTTATCAAATAATTGCCAGGCCAGCAAATGTTGTACAATTAAGCGGTAAAAGGTTAGACACAGACATACAATGTTGTCCGCCAGGTCTTGACCACAAAATAAACAAAGCAACAAACACATACAACATATGGTATGTATGGAATGTACAGTAAATTTATTTATTTCATTTTTTTTTTTATTTTTTTTTTTGGCGCTTGTTGCGCTATGTCATGCTCGAAATCATTTTTAAAAGCTGATTATCTTTGTGTCGTTTTAGGAATAAAAATAATGCAAAATAAAACAAATTAAGGTGATTCATTTGAAGATTTGTTTTTACTTATATTTCCAATCAATTTTTTTTTTATTTTCCATAACTTTTCTATATTTTTTCGCTGTTTAGTTTAACGATATTTCGTTACTTTAATGCGTTCAAAAAAAAATTAAAATTTTTACCTTATTTTCAATTAGTTTCAATATGTCATCATCTTCATTAGCTGTAGCTTTTGATTTATCTAAAATTTTAACTTCTTAACCTTTAGCTTCAGTTTTCATTCCCTCAGTTTTAGCTTAAACATTAAATGTATTGCTTTCAGTTTTATTTTGGATGTGACTGAGGATGTGACTGTGGATGTGATTGAGGATCTGGATGTGTCTTAGGATCTATCTGGATATGGATGTGACTGGGGGTCTATCTGAATCTGGATGTGGATCTATCTGAATCTGAATCTGCATCTGGATGTGGATCTATCTGAATCTGAATCTGCATCTGGATGTGGATCTATCTGGATCTGGATGTGGATCTATCTGAATCTGGATGTGGATATATCTGGACCTGGATGTGAATATATCTGGACCTGGATGTGGGTCTATCTGGACCTGGATGTGACGCTGGGTCTGGATGTGACTGTTGCGCAAGGCAGCTGCAATTGATCATTTCAAACGCGTGTGCAGTCTGTGTGGAACCTGATGCCAGAGGCATGGTTCAGTCAAAATAACATACTTTATACATGTATACACACACACACACACACACAAATGCGTTTTGTCACCGGCGTAAATATAAAAAAAAAAATAAAAAAATAAAAATACAAAAAAATGCATGGAAAAAGAGATTTCTTGTTCGTAGAAATGATCAAAATGCCGAGCGGCCATCTTGTTGTGGTCATCCTCCAAGTGGAGTCTTCTCCAAGGTGTGTCACATCTCTCTTTTGTGTCGCACATTTGTCAGAAATTAATCATGTGCTGGTTCTCGGGTCTCTTACAGACAGACACACACACACGCGCGTGGATGAGTTGGGGGTCTGGCTTGGGGATACTACATTCTTGGCATTTTGATAAATTTGCTATCCGGTTAAGGAAGGTGCGAGTTACTGCTGCCGTCTGAAAGGCGTCTTTATGTCGTTGGCCGCGAGTGTAAAATGCAATTAAATGCGACCAAAACACACGACTCTGGTGGCGCAATTAATTTTCATTAAAAGTGCAACAAAAAAAAAAAATAAAAAATCCAAGTAGAAACTGCACAAAACACGATCGTAACAACAAGGCAACAGGCAACATGCGTACATACATATGTATGTATAAAGGGTAAAGCACAGCGATTGACGTTAATTGATATTCTTATCGGCAATCGATGAGACTAACGATTACACAGACGATTACAAATGCGATTACAATATATATATATATATATATGCAATATGCGATATACGATTACAATGAAAGGGATATTCATTTATTACACTCATTGCACTTTGGGGCACTGTTGTCTCTCGGCACAGTTCAATCCACTTTCAATTTGACAGTAACCGACAGACAGGTGACAAGCCATAATTCACGATCCGTTTTTATGCCTGAGCTATCTGAACGTTCAAATATTTATGTATATGTTATTTATATATATATATATATATATATATATATATATATATATATAGATGACTAAACGATCCTTAGGTACTTTTGTATGTCCGCTTCTTTATTTATTTGCATATACATATGTATGTGATATAAATGTATACCATATGCTCGTTTATGCCAGACACGATCTGTTGGTTTTACTTTTCTTTATGCAATTCTTTTGGAATTCTTCTATAAAGAATCTGCAGTTGAAGGTATATATATATATATATATTTTTTTTTTTTAATGGTAATGACATAATTAATGATATTGTCTTTTAATTCGTTGTCTTCAACGCAATTCGCATTTTAATTAATAAATGCAAAATTCTTGTAGTGCTAAGTAAAATTGGAAAAATCGGTTTGTCGCCAAAATGCAACAATCTGCCAGCCATTTTTTTTTTTATTATATTTTATTTTATTTATTTCTTTAAAAGAAAACAATGTTGAATTTTCCTTTTTACTCTTCTGTAATCTTTAATTCGATATGCTGCTGAGAGAACTTGTAAACGTTAAAAAAGGTTTGAAAATTAACAGCAACAACAACAAGAGAAAATGTAGTAACGTAAAAGTAAGTAAAAGGGATTTCCACAAAAAAAAAAGGATTTCACCTTTAGAACGAACACACAACAAATTAGAGATTTCAAATGTTATTTATGACCAAAATGCTTGATCTATGATGGGTATTAAGGGTTTTTTTTTTCCATGGCGTCGTCGTCGTCGTTTGTCGTCGACTCCTTCTTGCCGCCGCCATGAATCGAAACAACACGACAACAACAACACTCTTTGCTCTATGTGTCATGTGGGGTGGAAATTTATACACACACACAACACACCATATATAAAAGGAGAGCTAATATAATAAGCACAGACACCTTGTTATGTGGCAGCTAATATTATGAACTCTTGCATGTTAGGTACAGCTATGAATCTACTACTATATATTCTACAAATATAATATATACTCTTAATTTTAGGTACTGCTACGAATATGCTATAAATATTTTAAATGTTTTTTTAATGTATTGAATACAAATTTATAATAAATATTTATTTTATTTATTTAATTTTATTTATTTTATTTTATTTATTTTATTTTGTAATTTGTATTTTATGAGATCTTACATTTTTTTCTTATTCTAATATAATAAGCTATGTGACAGTTAATGCATGTTAGGTACAGCTATGAATCTACTACTATATATTCTACAAATATAATATATACTCTTAATTTTAGGTACTGCTACGAATATGCTATAAATATTTTAAATGTTTTTTCAATGTATTGAATACAAATTTATAATAAATATTTATTTAATTTTATTTATTTAATTTTTTTAATTTGTATTTTTTGAATTCTTACATTTTTTTCGTATTTAATAATTTTTCATTTGAGTTTCACTTATTTTATTCTATTATTCATTTTATGCTATTATTTTTTTTTTGATATTTTTTCTATTTTTTTTTTTTTTTTTTTTTTTTTTAATTTATGAAATGAAATTCAATTTTCAGAATATAATTTTATATTTGTTAGATTAACATAAGTAAATGTAATTTTGTTTTGTTTTAGTTTCTAGAATACAATCAAGAGCCGCCTGGTCGCCATTTGTGCAATTCATCTTATTATGTCTGTCGTCTGTCTTTGGTCTTTGTACGTTTACTTTCAAGTTTACGACGAATACTGCATCAAGAAATCTGCTGCAAAAAAAAAAAAAAACCTGAAAATAAATCAGCGCAAAAATACAAGACGACACATATGTATGTATGCATGCACATACATGTTTATGCATGTGTGTGGCACAGCTAAACTCGATACTTGGATGTCAAGTGTATTTTTGTACCACTTGGCGGCACAAAACCAAAACCTTGCGCAAGTCAGCGACAACTCTTTCACTTGACAAAGTGCTTTCTTTTCTCTTCGATTTTTTTTTTATTTGATATATTTATACACTAGCCAAGGGTATATTGATATTGAACAGATGTTTGTAACGGCCCCTTAGGAGGCGTGGCAGAATCAACAAAGATCGTCTGAACAAGAATATCACTAGATAGGAACATAGGAACAATTGACCGAAAAATTGAGTTTTTATATGAAAAGTTTTCTTCTAAGACTTTGAGGGTATAACTTCGTCGGCTCGCTTTCTTTCTTTGTTTTTTGTTATATTTCTTTCTCCATTTTTATTTTGTTTTAACAAGCATCTTTAGCGCTGAGATTTATGACATTTTAGTTGGCAGCATCCACTTATCTTATCGACAAGTTGGCATCTAACTCTTTGTACGTTACACATGAAGCACAATTTAGTCTAAAGATTTCTTCTCATTTTTGTTTTTGCTTTCTATATCTTATTATTTCTTGATTATTCAACATTATTCTTACACTTGTCTATTTATCTATTGTTTTTTTGTTTCTCATTCTTATCTTCTTATAATTCTTGTATTGCATATTTTTGGCATTGATTTTTCCCTGCACGTTTTAGTTAAGTAAAATTTTATTTTTATTGCCTTTTCAATGAGACAAAAATATTGTGTGACAGTTCGTATGGGCGTGGCAAAAGTCGACTTTAAATCGAGGTCGAGTTTGAGTGTGAATGCGATTGCGAGTGCGAGTGCGGCAATTGTTCATTGTGCTTGTTTTATGGCCAAATTAATGGTACTACCTGTGTGTGAGCTGTGGGCAATTCTTGGCTGAAAAGTGAAAGTGCGTTTGGCTGTGACCTAATAACGCGTAATGTCTATAATTTCTATTGCACAATAGTACAAAGATAATAGCCAATTGTCATGCATTATTCCATTAAGTTCAAGGTCATTGATTATTTTCAATTATTTGCAAATGTTTCACCTGTCAATTTACAGAGTCTGAGAGTATATGGCCAGGTTTTTGTTTTTATGCGATAAATATTTCTTGGAAGGATCCTTGGGATCTTATTCACATTATTTCATTCTACAAAATTTGTATATCCTTGCTGAGGAGTCGTGGATGACCTCTCAAAGCATATAAATATATAAATATAAAAATATATATTCATTTATTTATACATTATATTTTTGTTACATTTCTTTCTAGATAATATTTTACGAACTTGTCTAAAAATTTTCTAATAGCACTGTTAATTTCTATAGAATTCATACTATTTCATACTATATATAGCTTACGTATACATATTGAAATTGACTACAATAGAGTTACAGGATCAGACTTCAGACTTTGGGCTTATTTAAATCGAAATTCAGGACATGTTTTGATATTGATTTATCTGTATTGAAGACATACATCTTCCAATTTTACGTATGCCACACATTTGCTGCTTCATATTCCCCTTACCGTTGCAACAATGAATAAACTTTTGCAATTTCAAATAATCGCAGGCTCCATAATGAGGCCTTCGAGCACACGCACATAAGGCGAAGGGCGCCATAGAGTGTGCAGGAGGGAAATGGAAGTGGAAGAGAAAGGAAAGCAACCCCAGAAGGGGCTTGGAAGCTAAACAAAGCCAATGCAGACCCAAACGAAACCATAGCAAAGAAAAAGAAAAAGAAAAACTTTCTTATTGCCAAAAGTGCCAAACTCTAAGGCAAAACCAAAAACCGAACCCAGACTCCAAAACCCCAGACCCCCTCCCAAACACATCAGACTGAGAGTACCAAGTGTACCCCGACAACCTTCTGATTCTCTTTGGTCTTCTACTCTTCGGTTGGTCTGTGGCAAAGTCAACAGTAGCAACGGCAGCGGGAGCTGCAGCCCAAGACGACGCGGCGATAGCATGAGGGATTACAGCGCGTGATTTATATGGGATTCCGAAGAAATATGGGCGAAATGTGTCGGCAATTTTTATTGGACATTTTAAAAAGCGAATAAGATGTTCTCTACGCGCGAGCTCTTCACATATATATACATCCTACACCACCCCCCGCGCCATGTCCTACTCTTACTCTCTAATGTTGCGCTGTTTGTTGTTGCTGCTGCGGCTGCGGCTCCTGGGAATAAGAAATAAGGAACTGCGGCAAGAAAGTTGCCGCCTGGCTACAGCTTCTGCTTCAGCTTCAGCTTCGTCTCCATCTTCAACTTCAGCGCTAGCACTGACTGCGGCCCCACATATTTTCCGCTGCTGCTCTAGCAGCTGCTGCCGCAGCATTTTCCCACTTGATTTTCCCCGTGCGTAGTTAGTAAGGAAGTCGCGTTCGCGCTCGCATTCGCGTCCTGCGTCCATTCGTTCGCAGCCTCTAACGAGCTCACCAGCGAATATTTATGATCATACTCCTGCACTACCACATACTCTACTCCACTTTCTCATCTCACTCTCTTCGAATCTCTTGCTTCTGCTCTTGCTCTTGCTCTTGCTCTCTGTCTCTCTGACCGGTTAGGCAAAAGTTTGCCCAACTTTGCCATTTTCAGCGGTTTTGCATTAATTTAAATTTCGAATGCAAATGAGCCAATTTCACTGAGTGCCACGTTTTCGTCTAAAGAAACAACCCCTGCCACTGTAATTGCTCTGTTCTTGCTCTTGCTCTGTTGCATCTCCCCCTACTCTATGTAAATGGCCAACAACCCTTCAAAGTGCGGCCAATTGTGAGCTTGACAAATTGTCCAAAATGCTTGTAACTTTTCTCAACATAAATGTGAGACGCTACGCTCGGTGTGTGAATTGTGACGCGTTGCAAGTTGGCGTCAAAATGATTTAGATTTTTGTGTCCTTTCATGGTTGCAATTGTTAATACGCCACTTAATTTAATCACACTACATTAACACACCCTCCGCCCACCGCCCATCTTTTCTACTGCTGCCTAGCTAATATAATATATATATATATTTTTTTTTTTTTTTATCTCGAAAATTTCGCAACATTTCTGTTTTGCAGCACGTTGCAATGCAAATGGAAATTAATTAGGCAACTTCAAGTACGACTGCCGTCCGTGGCATCGTTATATTATTTTTCTTATTTTTTTTTTTGTAGTGGGTGTCACGCCTTGAGGCATATTAAATTATTTATATTGCCAATGCGGGAATTAGTAAGCCCAATTGTCTAAATTAAAGGCCTTCAAAAGTGATGAAGAAAATAAAAAAAAATTAAAACATCAGACAATAATTTAATTATAAAATTACTGCATTTTGCTAAATAAATAGAATCTGTTTATTATTTCTGGCAATTTAATATGAAGACTATTGAAACGATCGATGTCAACGGTGCTAATAAAACTTACTATAATAAATGACAATGCTAGAAACATTTATCATTTGTTTACTGCACGAAAATCAAAACTGAAAAATTTATATATATTTTTTTTTTTTAAGTTTTCCATGCTTCAATCTACTTCATTCTCCTCAGAAAATATTTAATCAAATTATTTTTGATTTACAATATTCATACAATAAAAAACGATATAATTTCGCTGACATATTGAAAGTTACTTATACTAAAATAATTATAATAAATTTAAGTTTTGTCGTGCCTGTCATCTTGATTATAATTATCAATATAATATGAGCTCTAATGACTGGATATCGTATATATATGGAAAATAAGCAAAGCTACTAAGAAATAAGTTGGAAAATAAAAAAATAGTTGAGAGTAAGTTGCAAAGTAAGTGAAGAATCAATGAAGTCTAAATAAATATATATTTTTTTTTGTTAACTTTGCAATATAATTGTACTTTTTTTTAGTTTTAAATTTTTCTCTCGATTGATGGGAACCTTTACTTTGGTAGAAAAAATAATTAATATATTAGGTATAATATTATATTAGGTATAAAATAATTAATATATTAGGTATAAAACTTTGCTTCCACCGTTTTTTTTTTTTCCTAAAGTTAAAGCTTTATTGTAATATTAGTAATACTAAGTATTGAGGATATTATATATCATATACCAAGAGTTCCAGATATTAGCTGCTTTGAAGGATGTCCTGTTATTCATATTAATTGTACTGCGAAAGGAAGTCTTAGATATTATCATTGTAAGGTGAGTAATATTTAATAAGTTTAAAGCTCTTAGCATATATTAACTTTTACTTATTTATTTATTTATGTTTTTTTTTAGAATAAAGAAATGAAAATGGAAAGCATTATTTGCAAATGCAAGTAATTAGGCGAAGAGTTCATAGATTGAAACAACGTATGCTACTATAAAAGCAATATTGGGCTTCCTATGTTAGATGCCAATTGTATTTTATTCCTTTGTTAATTATAAAGATAATAATTATTAAATTAAATTTTCGATTTTATTATTTTAAAAGACACTCGATGCTAGAAATACATTAATATTGACATCAATCTTAACATCGAGAGTCTAATACCAGATATTATAAAATATTTATACGTTTTGATATTGATTTCGATATTTTTCATCGAGCATTGAGCATCTCTCAACAATAATAATTGCCAGAAACAGACTATTTCATATCGCTGATAAGAGTTTGGGTATAACAAATCTTAAATAATGAAAACATAATTCTAATTGAAACTCAAGTAAACTCAAGCAACTTAACATTTTCAGTCTGATAGTGTATTGTTGCTGCTGTTGTTTGGCTGCATCCGCTTAATTATAAAATGACGACAAGAGCAATTTATCATATTAATGACAAAGAGTATGGTGAGAGATAGAGAAAGAGAAAGACTAAGAGAAAATGCGCAAAGTCTTGCAAATATGGCGCCCATTTTGAAGTAACCGGAATCGCGATTCAACGGTGCATGCTTTATGAACTCTACACACACACACACACACACACTAAATATGTGAATAAGTGTGTAGCATGCGTGGCTGGTGCTATCAACAGCAAATAAATGTATGAAAACACGCGAAAATAATGCTCGCATATTGTCCAAATTTGTTCTCTATAAATTTTATAAACAAACGTAAAAAAAAAACAAAAACGAACAAAATTCGACAAAAAAAAAAAAATAAAACAATTTGGGGGGAAATGTAAAATGAAATTTTCGCTGTTTGTTTACCGGAGAACGAATCCTGGATATGCACGGACTTGAAAGTGGCTCGGTATTCAATGGGTTTCTCTTAGTTTTGTTTTGGGGATGTTGTTGGATGGATGCTGTTGCTGTTACTGCTGCTACTGCTGCTACTGCTGCTGTTGCTGTTGCTGCTGCTGTTACTGCTGTTGCGGCTGATGTTGCTGCTGATGCTGCCGAAAGGCAAAAGAACTATGTTTGGCGAGAGATAAAGCAATAAATTCTGTCAGAAATTTAATTTGATAATAAATCTTTGGTTCTAGCGCTACGGAATTTATTTGGTTCGCACTCACGCACACATACTACTCTTGCTCTTTCTCGCACTCTTTTGTAAGCTTGCGTACATGTGTGAGTGTATGTGTGTGTGTTTGAGAGTGTACACCATATGTATATAGAAATTCGTGCACATAATAAAACAAAAAGGGCGCAAAAAACGTGCGTGCATGCCAAGGATGAATGAGGATACAGAACATGACACTTATGGATGTAACAGAGCACACACACACACACTCTTAAATACTACCACACACACACACACACACACACATGTAGCTAGTAAGATAGCGACACTTGTCGGGTCTATCGGACTTGCTGCTTGTCTCTTTATCCCTTCTCAAAATATTACCTACACCTACACCTAGTCGAAGCACTTATATATTATACACATACATACATACATTCATACATATATGTATTGGTGCACGTAGCATTACCGCTTGTCTCTCTGTGCGTATGTCGTTGGCGTCATATGCCATATAATCTTTTACTTTCTAATCCGCTTGCCGCAGCCATTTGGCCTTATCACATGGAAATTGCCTTAAGCGTTGATAACTTCTTAAATAGCATTGAGCTATGGTGACATACACACAAATACACACACACACACATGCGTAATAAAACGAAAGTGTTTGGTGATGTATGCTTCTAATTCGTATGTGATCAACACACTTTCTTTATTATTATTTTAATTATTATATTAATTATTTATATTTAAAATTGCATCTCAGCATTTATATATATAGAACTAAGACTCTAACGAGGCCTTATCTTCGGATTTTGAAAATAATTCCCGTAATTCTCCTAAAACTAATTGCTTATCAGACACTTACCGTTAGTTGAAATTGATTGTCATTCGCAATGTATAGAAAATTAATTTTACTCTAAAAAGTATGCAACATAATTGTTGGCACAGTTGATATTGCCCAATATTACAATATTTTCTGCGCTCTTAAAAGTATGCAATAGAATTTATTTAACACTGAATTACCAGTATTTTAAATGTCGAATAAAATAGGTGTAAATATATTTTTATTATTTTATTTAATTAATTATTTTTTAATAATTCTTATTTAATTGTTTTAATATTAATTAATTTACATAAAATAATATTATTTTAATTATTTAAATATTTCTTTATTATAATTAGAAATGCCAGTCACAAGCATTGCCAAGTGTTTTGAGATTTCTGTTCTCTGGCTATTTGTCATGAATGACGTTTCGCTGAATCAACAAAGCGGGAAGAGCTAAAGCTGAAAAACTATTGGCGTCATCGTGTTGTCGGTGGCACAACATTCATCTTTCTTGCGCCGGAAGCGCCATTGGGAGCAACAGCAACAGCAGCAGTAGCAGTAGCGTCAGCAGTAGCAGTTGTTCTTGGTCCTGGACTCTACTTGTTTTCTGTGTCTGCTTTCGCCTCAATTTAAATAAAAAGAAAATTTCTCATTTCGCTGGTGCAGTAGCTGAAGCTGAAGCTGCATCTGCAGTCTAAAGCAGTCTTTGCAGCTTGCAGCTCAAGCTAGAGATGGTGACTGATGGTTGGATGCTTGTTCGTAGATTGAATGGAGTACTTCCGACTTCCGGCTTGGGGCTTAGGTCTCAAATGCGAGCACTGCACTTTTGTGTGGAAAACTGCAAAAACTGAAATGGTGGAATGGTGAATAATGCCAAAACGGAGTGAAAACTGTGAGGAAAACTGCAATGCAGAGCAAAAACTTGACAACAGCTTTGCAGTATGCCAACGCCTGGTGACTGGATTGACTTTGACTTGGCCAAGTTTCTTTCTCATCGCATCTAACATCTAACATCTCGCATCTAGCATCCTGACAACTTTTTGCAGCGCCAAAGTTTTGCGCACAGCTCCCTCGCAGTTATCCTTGAAGACTGACCGAACCGCAGACACTTTGTCTGCTACCCGGCCATAAATCTAAGCGTGCACGTCCTGGTGCCTGCTGCCTGCTAACTGGTGACTGGTGACTGCTGCCAGCGAACTGCGTACTGCGCTTAAATATACAATATACAATATACTACACAATATATAGAAAATGAAATTATTTCGAGACATCAAAGTGTTGGAGTTAACGTTTACAGTGCACCAGCTGAGCGTAATGTCCTTGTACATTTTGTATTTACCGTTGTTCTTGTTGTTGTTGCTTTTTTCTTACTATATACAAATTTACATTAGAATTTTCAGCTTTATTTCAGAATACTTAAAGTCGTATGCGACACACCGGAAACTAACTAGGATGTGTATTAGCTGGCAAAACGGAAACGTATTTACTGATCGCATCTCTATCTCTCGCTGTCCCTCTCTCTCTATCTCTCACTCCGTTCCACATCCTTTCTCTCTATCGGCATTGGTCAGCTATAGCTATTGCCACAGCAGGCGCCATTGCAGCAGGAAATGTTGCTTTGGCTGCCCGCCCGTCTGGTTGTCATTGCTTGACGCAGGTCTGCAGCATTTGTTCCTTACCCGCCATGCGTCCATTTGCCCCATAGCTATGAGTACTGGCAAGGATGCGCTTAATTTATGGCATTGAACTTTTATTGGGCGAATTTCTGTTCATTTCCATGCGTGTATTAAGAATGATGGCCGCATCTGCCGGAAGTGTTTCATTTGAAAAGAAAAAGGGTTGCTCAAGCTTATTGACTACAACTACTGTATTTACATAACCTGCAAAAGCAATTCATCGACATAAAGAAATATAAGAATATATATATTTTATTATTTTATACACTTACAGAGAGTGTATATTAATTTCGAGCAGGTGTATGTAACATCAGCATTGACAGCATAATGAATTTTTTAATTTAAATCTATACAATCTTAAAATAATTTACAGTTAAACATTGATCAGATCACAGATATGTATTTAACACTTTTGATATACCTCTGCCTTAATTATTAACAAATATTTATTTAATTATAAAATACATTACCAGTATATTTTAACAATTGTGCAACTTCATTAAATTCATCCATATATCATCAGTTTATTTTTACGACAAAAAAAAAAAATGCCAAACAAATGTGCAAACAATACAAAACTGTTGCCAAATGTTGATAAATTTCTCAGACTTCAACATGTGATAAATTCATTTATATTAAAGGATATAAAATGTAATATATTGAAAACAATCGTGTATCGAGTATATTCACTCAAATGATACCCTGTACTCAAAAAATTTTAAATAAATTAAACACAATATTACAAGTATAAATATTTTATATTTCGATCACAACCTAAGATTAAATTAAAGTTGAACAGTAGATCTTAAATGTATTGCAGTATTTTTTTACTCCCATCATTTAACGTTCATTATCTGTTTTCTATTTTTCAAATATTGTATATTTCGTTTAGTTAAATTTTCAATTAAATTTCTTTATTAAATTTTATTTTACTTACCTCTTAAAAATAGTTTTTAAGACTTCCTTTCGCAAAACAGTTATGATGAATAATATGACACCTTGTAGAGCAATCATTAGCTTCTTCCATTCAAAATATTTCTCATCGATAATAAGTAGAATAACAAATATGTTTACAAATGTATCAAGTATTGAGAAACTTCCCGTAAATATAAATAAACGATAGAAGAATGTAAAGCTAAAAAATAAAATATTAAAATTATGTTTAATATAACATGAAAAAATATATATAATCTTGTCTTTGCTTACTTTATATAATTCCTTATACAATTTGTATTATTACTATTTGAACTGTTGCAAACAGCACGACTTCGTCTGTTTTCCTTATAAATACGCCTTGCACTCATTGTTGTCATTATTATATTAATAATGATAATCATTCCTACAGGGCCATGATATAGATATATTGCTGGAAAACTATTTACTAGAATGAACATTTTGACATCAATTAAATATATATTTCCAAATAGAGTTTCGATTTTCATACATAGCATAAAGCAAGCAAATACTGCTTGAAATTCCAATATTTCTATCAAATGAGCAATGAACATTGTTAATAGAAATAATCCAAGAGAACCGATCCAGACAAATATATTGAACTGCCAAAAGTTACCTTTCCATGACTTAGGAAATGTATAAAATTGTTTCCATAAATTATAATTTATGATCAGCAGCCAGACATACATAGCCAAATGAAAATAATAGTCAACGTAAGCTAAAAATAAAATAAAATATACATCTATTATTCCTATATTATTCCTATAGAATATCATATGTGAAAAACTTACCCAATAAACGACAAAATATTATATATTTTTTTGTAGGAAAAATATGATTTAAAGGCTTCAATGAGAAGTGAATTGTTTTGCAGATAATGTAACACAGACAACATTTGTTATGAACAGATCTAACGCATGGCAAATAATATATAAGATATACCAAAATGATAATGATCATAAAAAAGAGAGATACACCTTGCACTAAAAAATAATAATAAAAAAAAAATGTAAGAAAAAAATAATTAAAAATATATATATTTATTGAACCAAAGAATTAACTTACATATCAATTCAATATAAAGCATCATATGCATTGGATTGCAAATAAGTGTAATAATTATTGGTGTTTCAATTTCCTCAAAGGAAACACAATAATCAGAATGTTCATGGTTCGATAGTGCAAGATTTCCATTCTACATATAAGAAATGTAAGTTGTACCACATATTTTATTACATATTAATATTATTATTCAACTCTTCCACGTTTATTATCATATTACCTCATATTTAAAATAATAATCCCGGATACGCCAATATTTTGTACATGTTTTTGTAAAGTTTTTTCTTATCAAAATGTCTTTGCAGACATATTGTTTCGATCCATTGATATATAATGGCAATTTAACTTTTACACTATTATTATTATTATTTTTATTATGACACGTATTTTCTTTTAGGATAATGATATTCTTTGGATTTAAACATTCGATTGTTTTTAATTTAACTTTTCTGATATCTATAATATCAGAATAATTACAATCGAAATTTTCTGATGCCATCGCAATAAATATAAGACTGAGAGAGATATAAAGACTCGTATAAATGTGTATTGAACAATTCTTGAGGAAATTGTTTATTATATTACAAAATTATTTCAAATTTTCACAAATATTATTCGATTACAACTACAATTTGATAAAAAGCAAACTGTTGCGGTTTTATCATTCTTATAAAGCAGACCGAAACAAAAGAAAATAAGTAAGAAAGCTATCAGTAAAGAGTTTTCGACTGTTTTTGAATATACCCAAATTTGAATTGATGCGGGCAGTAGGTCGGCACAGTTAACGGCTCTATGTTTTTTTTTTAACATCGATAACGTGCGGTTTATTGTATTTATATGTTTTCAATGAAAATTTCTTATCTAAACCCCGATAAACATAAAACATATAATAATTAAAATATTGTAAAATAAGAAATTTAAAATAAATTTATTTATTAGAAATTAAATTTTAAGAATTTATTAAATTACTCAATTTTATGCATTCATGCTACAAATTTTGACAGTCCTTGATTTAATTATAATTCTCCTAGAAAAATTCAATAATCAAAATAAAGTTAACAAGTAGGAAAGGCTACAGTCTTGTTCACCCGAAAATATCCAGCACACTTGAATAAAATATACATACATACATAACTGTATTTATGCGTGTTTTCAATTCAGCGGCATGACAAAGAGTATGTAAGATTTATTTTAAAAGAATTATGTATGCCTAGCTAAAGTGTATTTGCTGCGCTTTTGATCCCGTTACTCAGGGCAAGAGAGTATTCATGTTGTGCTTTTGATCCCGTTACTCAGGGCAGGAGAGTATTCATGTTGTGCTTCAGATCCCGTTGCCGAGAGCGAGAGTGCGAGAATGCAAGAGAATGACCAACAATCGATGTGTGAGTCTTATACACTTTGTATAGTTGTCCAGTGTCATAGTGCGAAGAGGTCACATTGACGTGGTAGGGTGCACACATGTATATGAAAGTATTAGGTTCAATTCTTCAGCTCAGCTGACGCCCAACTGTTTTAATTGCGAAAATGAATTGTTTAATAATTTTTTTGTTTCTTAATCAGGACAGTTTTATATTGATGTTTGAATCTTCCCTTCAAAATAACAAGAGTCTAGTGTATCTCTATTGTATAAATATTTTATATTTCGATCACAACTTAAGATTAAATAAAAGTTGAACAGTAGATCTTAAATGTACTGACTTTTCGACTGTATAATACCCTGTACGCATGTATTTAGCAACAATAAATACTACAAATTATATAACTTTCATTTCATTAATTATTTCGTTTTCATTCTTAGTTTAATTATACATCAAATGTGTTTGAATATACCCAAATTTGAATTGATGCGGGACAGTGAATCACAGTAATCGATTCTATGATTTTTTGTTTTTTTTTTTTTACTTTGCCTTTGTGATTGCTTGCTTCGATTGCTCCCATTCATTGCTGGCCTTGACTTCGATAACGTGCGGGTGGTTGTATTTATACATATATTTTCAATGAAAATTTCTTATCCAAATTAAAATATTGTAAAATAAGAAATTTAAAATAAATTTCATTATTATATATTTAAATTTAATAGTTTATTAAATTACTTAATTTTATGCATAAATTGTAACAATTTTGCCAGTCCTTGATTTAATTATAATTCTCCTAGAAAAATTTCAATAATCAAAATAAAGTTGAAAGTGCATACAGATGGTAAAGAGAACCGACAGAGGGTTGAACGTACATTTGCCAACATGTGACCGCTAGACGCTGCAAGTGCGTTTATGGTTTGATGATTTACAGTCACAGTCATAAATATTCACACGGCCAGTGCGCACATTATTCGCGATTTATGCTGTGCCGACCATAATTCATGCAACAGCACATGTAAAATTTATGCAATTATTAATTTAACACTCCCGCACGCTAGCCACGCCTACGTTTTTCTATGATCGACATTTTAGAGAGAAGAGGAGTGTCAATTGGGATCGGAGAACAACATGGAGAGATCATATCAGAATTTGGCTAAGCGTTTTGTCCAAAAATGAACCAATTTGCTGCGACAATGCAACAAATGAACTGGCAGCATTTTTATTGAAGTATTGGATAGAGGGTAGCGGGCGTGGCAATGCCACCTGGTACCATACTGCAACATTGAACCATAATTTACTCGACGAGCAAAAACACTCACGAAAATAATAAATGTCCAATATGTTAGACCGGCTGGCAACATGGCCAACTCGGCAAAAGAAGGCAACACCCACTCGGCATAGAATCGACAGCAACAACAAACAACAATAAAAACAAAAACAACAACACAAAAAAAAATGCTCATTCATTTGGCATGTGTGAAACAAACGGCAGCTCGTTTGAGGGGAAACTGGGATCCAGCCACGGTCCAGTGAAGCTTTCTCCTGTGGGAGTATGGGACGAAGCTGTCCTGAAAGTAACTGCCGCCCCTTGATGCAGGCCACCTGCTAGGCTCGCGTACGGAGTCGCAATTGGTACTGGAACTTGAAGCTAAAATTGGAGTTGGAGACGGAGTCAGAGTCAGAGCTAGTGTTGGACCTCGATTCGTACATGGACAACATGTCGCTCCATTAATTTGCCATAAAACAGAAGTGGACTAAAATTTGTTTGTACTTCCCATTGTTGTTTTTCTTGTTGTTATTGTTGTTGTTGTTTGAGCAAGAAAAAAAATTACAAATGGTTTCAAAGATAGTTGAAGAGAAACAGAGCAAATTGACAATGTCAAAGAGAAAGGGATACAATGGGGGTTAACTAGCGGGTTACCTAATTTATGAAGCTAGCATTTTTGATGTTCTGTAAAATGTCCACAATGACACATTGAGAACAGCGTAAAGTGCCATCAAAAACATCAGAAAAATATCCATAAAAAAAAGGAACCTGTCCAATGAACATTGTAACGTTTATGTAAATGAAATAAATGATATTTTTTTTTTTATTTATGATTCAAATGTTATAAGCTACTAAGAACTTCAGTAACATTGCTTTATTTTTATAATTTATACAGTTTTAGATAATTATTATAAAATCATTATATAGTATACAGTAGAATCCGGTTATAACGACTCTGCTTAAAGCGTCCGTCCGGTTACTGAGACTAAAACTCGTTGGCTTGATTGGTCCCCATGCAAACTTATACATAGAAACTACTTTCGGTTAGTGCGTCTTCCGGGTATAACGACGTAAAATCGTAGGTCCCTTGAAAATCGCTATAAGCGGAATCTACTGTACTTATATATATGTATATATCAAAATTCTTGCGCTTCAAGCTTCAACATCCTATTGTACTGTTGTAAATCTGAAAGATAATAAGACAATATTTATAAAATTATTCTGTATAAAATAATATGAATATCATAATTATATGAAAATCATACGGTCAGAGAGAAAGAGACAGAAATATTTTTCACCTTTTAGAGAGAGCTTCGAAGACTTCCTTCTTGGTGACAATTAAGATACATAATAATGTACCTTGTAGACAAAAAACTATATTAAGCAATTGAAAATAATTTTCTGGATTTACAGAATAAAATAATATAATAATATAAACGACTTTGTCAAATATTAATGAACATCCCGTAAATAAAAATAATCTAAAGAAGAAGGTGAAACTGTAGAATATAACAAAAAAAAAAAAAATAATTATTATATATTAAATATTTTTTAGACTGCGTAATAATAAACATTAACTTCTATAAATTCTAAATTTTCTCCTTAACACTTACTTTTCATAATTCGTTTTAAATTTCTGATGCTCGGGTCCATTGAGAATTTTGCGATTTCGTTTATTTTCCATATGAATACGCTTGGCAGTTATTATAGTCAATATTATATTAAATAATAGAATCAATAGAGTTGGAATGTAATAAATATACAAGCCCGAAAAGTTAAAAACTATAAAAAAAATAATATGAATTAATAAGAGTTTGTATTATAGTGTCTATGAAAAGTGTCATACAATCAGTAAAACATTTGAAAGCAATTTGAAATTCCAAAAAATCCATTAAATGAACAATTGACATTATCATTAAAAGTAATCCAGAGGTAATCCAAACAAACAAACTGTATTTCCAAAACGTAATATTTCTTTTTTTTGGAAATATGTTAATTGTTTTCCATATGCTATAATTCATGATCAGTAGCCAAAGATATGTTGCCATATTAAAGTAATAATCGATATAAGCTTAATAAATAAATAAATTAATTAATTAATAATTTATACATGGACATAAATAAATGTCTAAACTTACCCAATAGTATGCAAATTATATCCAAATTAACCCACCAAAATTGTATACTAAAAGGTTGACTAGTTATAGCACGCACGGCATAGTGAATAGAGGTACAGATAATATACCATAAAAAGCATTTGTTGTGTACAGAGACAGTCTGATAAAGGTAATAATTGAGATACAACAAAATGCTGACTATCACGAGGAATAAAGATAAAATTCGAACTAGAAATTAAAAAAAAAACAATGTTAGCGATATATTCGTTATATGTACTTACTCATATATTCATTGAAATGTACTCACAGTAAAATTGAATGAAATAAGTTATGGGCCTCCTCTGGCATACCCATAGATTTGTTACATAAAAATCTTTCCATTTATGAAGATTGTAGCAATATTTAGTATTTTTTTTTGTATTAATAAATTTAGTTGATGGAGTATATTTTCCATTCTGAAATATTAATCCACATTAACATATATGTATGTATGTATGGATGAACATAAAGATATTGAATTTGATAACCTCATATATGAAATAGAAATAAGTATAATATACATATGTATCACATTTCATTTCATAGTTTTCTTCTATAAGAACATCCTTGAAAACATATTTGAGTGATTCGTTTATTTGTACACGAAATTGAACCTTCTTCGCGGTATTTTTAATGCAAAGACTGTTGTTACTTTCTAATACAACAAATTTTTCTGGATTAATACATTTATAATGTATGTTGAATTTTTGCTCATATTTTGGGTCAACAATATGCCAATCGTTACTTTCGTTAGCACCATTAGTCCAAATAATGTTGATTAGAATCAAAATAAAATAAAAATAAAACATTATTGATTATAAAATTATTTATTATTTATTTCACAATTGAACATAGTCCGATCGTTATGATTTGTTTACGACAACGCTCAAATATAGACTGAGAGCAACCTATAAAATATTATTCAAAAATGAATTTTTATTTACAGCATACCAAACATTTTATACACTTGTTTTACAGTTTCAAATGCAAGGAGCAATTTTCTGCTGGTAATTCTTATCAAATTCATATAAAGATTGTTGTATTTTATTTAAGTAAAAATAGGTATTTATACCTGGTGCCCATTGGGTACCAAGAGTATATTGGGTTATTGACAGCAGAAAATGTATGTAACACCCCATAAAGTATATATATTCTGACTCAGGATCAACAGCCGAGTCGATTGAAGTATGTCCGTCTTTCCGTCTGTCCGTCTGTATGTCCGTATGAACACACAGATTTCGGAGACTATAAGAGCTAGAGACTTCATTTTTTTTTGCAAAGTGCTTGTATTAGTTGCAGGCAGATCAAGTTTATTTTGGATTTTCGCCCTCGCCCCCCGCCGCCTCCACAAATCGATAAAAATGATTTTGAGCACACCCAAACAAGATACCTGACTGAATTTTGGTACAAAGTTAGAATATGCTTATCTGGACAGATCGGATAATTAACATGGAAGTTATGCACATTTCAAATTCTAAAATTTGAGAGGCATCTCTATAGCGTACGATTGCCTGCTGTTCTCACCCCACACGTGGCAACATTAACTCAGTGTTTCTCACAATTGTAAAGAGTGTGGCTCAGTGGTTCGATTCTGGACGCAATTTTTTTTTTTTAAATGTACTTAAAATTGGCGAATGCGCAGCACGAGCTAAATAAATATATAAGTATAAATATATAATATAACTTTGGGTACCGAGTATTATATAGTCGAGCATACTCGACTATAGCTTTCTTACTTGTTTTACATTATGCTGTTGTGCAAAAATGTTAAATTAACTCAGTTCGGCATGTTACGTGCGTAACATAAGTGTGATCTGCATTGTAGTCTTGGAGCATTGTATTCTTATCTCTTTTTCTTTAAATTTAACTTTTATTTGCCAAACTCAACTTATAATAAAATTTATTATGAATAAAGTAACGAGAATATATTATATTTTTATGTAACTTTGTAACTTGAACTCCTTCAATTTTTAATTTATGCTAATTCTTCAAGCTTCACAGATACTTTTGGAAGATTTATATTCATCCGACCTTTAGCTTAGAGCAATAAAAAGAGAATATGCACATCAAATTTCAAATTTCTATTTAAAATCAATTGAACTTGAAAAAAAGGGTATATATATAAATTAATCTTCAAATTGCACATGTTTTATTGTTTTTTGATTCCAAAATATTATAACAGCTAATAAATTAGCGATAACGAAATAATTCTTTCTAAAGTTTTTTATTGCTTGAAATTTGCTTATGGAAAATATATTTTGACTTTATTTAATTATTTTGGAATGTATAAAGTGAAATCCCTCTTGGCACGATAATCATCGCCGAGCAGCCTTTGTCGACTTAATAGTTGCGGAATGGATCATTAAAATTTGTGCACTTTAAAATTCTTTTGTATCCCATAATCAATGTTTCAATGTATTCCATATTTCAATTGAGTTGCCAAACGAATATCTTTTATTGAATTGTAATGTTTTCCTCTCTTTATAATTATAGTAGGCCAACTAGCTTACAAAGATCAAAACTGACAAAGAAAATTTCTTGTTTATTATACTGTTTATATACAAAGCATGCTTTGCTTTAAGGCTTTATAATATATAATATATAACTAAATTAATGTGTATGAAATTTTCGGCAAATTTTCCATATATAAAATTTTAATTTTTAGATAGTAGAGAAAAAAAAAAATTATAGTTTATCGTGTATTATAATAAATAATATTTTCTTATTATTTCTGATAAATTGTGCCATATAAAATGTCAATTCGATTAGTATATGCCATATTTTCCCGCAAAACTTCAACTGCATCTATTACAAAGGTTAGAATAGAAAAAAAATATGTCATTTTCATATTATTTATAAATTATTATTTTTCTATATTCGTTTTATAGGCAAGTAGTGCGCTAAATTCTTCTGCATTATGTCCTTTAAGATCTGCAATGAGTAAGTAGTCCTTTATTTAATCTCTGTTTTTTAATGCATGAATTTGTACGCATCATTTCAATTATAGATGCAAATCATATAAGACTTTCCCCAATTAAGAAAAGTTCCCATATTTGGATATTGATTGCCTTACAATTCTTTCACTTTAGTCGAAAATATCGAAATCCAGTATATTTAATAGAGTCTTATAAGGGAGATATAGAAGGCCCCCCATGTAAGTAAAGTTCTTTAAATATTTCAATGAAGAATTTCAATTTTTTTTTTTTTGCAATCTGAACAATTAATTTATAATATATGTATATATTTATAGTTTACATATATGTTGATCAACGAGATGATGATGAAAACTTTAGACAAAGGGCGGCGGAAAAAGCAGCTAAAGACGGAAAAGATTCTAAAGGAAAAGGCTCTAAGGATGGTAAAGGTGGTAAGGGTGGAGACAGTGGAGCTAAATCTGGGGGAGTAGCAGTTGTAGGAGGCAAAAGTGGTGGCGGAAAAGGAGGTGGTAGCGGAGACGGAAGCGGTGGTGGAAAGGGTGGTGGCAGCGGTGGTGGCAGCGGTGGTGGAAGCGGAGGTGGAAGCGGTGGTGGAAGCGGTAGTGGGAGCGGTGGCGGAAGTGGAGGTAAAAGCGGAAGTAAAAGCGGAAGCGGAAGTAGTGGTGGAAGCGGTCGCAGCGGCGGAGGATTTGGTAGTGGTGGTGGAGATGGAGATGGCGATTTTCGTGACATATCAATTCCACAAGCTATTGGTCACGTTATTGCCACTGTTGGTTTCCTAGCAATATCAACCTTCCTATAATTTGGCGTTCATGGAGTACACAGTATATTCATATATATATATTTCCAAAACAAAAAAAAAAAAAAGAAGAAGAAGAAGAAGAAATCTTTGTTTCTTTCAAAGCTCGCATGATTAATAATTTGTGCTGGCACACTTATCCGTAAAATTGATCCGTGCACAATTGGATAACTTCCTAGTATAAATTAATTAACTCATGTCATCATTTTGTTGAGAGTTGAAAGCAAACAAGCAAGTCGCAGTGCAATATGTTTCATACGGAATTTGATACCATAATATGTATTTTGGAAAGAGTTGAATAATGTTAACGCAATTTAATAATGTGAAAATAAAAAAATATAAATACATGAAACAGTCAATTATCATTTTTATATTATATATATTTTATTATTTATGTATATTACAACCATACAAAGTATATTTACCAGCTGTATACCTATGAAACCGGAATTTGTCAATTGGAGGTTACAAATTTTATGTAAAGGGTTGTTAATCCGAAACTAATTCCTTGGAACTTTTCTAACAAAATTCAATTTAAAGTTAAATAGTTTTTTGTCAGTAAACATTCAATGACAAAGAACAAATTCCGGTTTCATAGTTATAGACCTACTATATTCTTGATCAGCATCGACAGGACGCCAAATCTGCATGTCCGTCTGTTTGAACCCAAACTAGTCTCTCAGTTTTAAAGCTATCTCAATGAAACATGGTAAACATTCTTCCTATGCCCATAAGCTGTATGTAAGTCGCATCGGACTGCTATATCATATAGCTGCCATAGGAACGATCCGTCGAAAATTAAGTTTTAAAACAAATAAATTTATTGTTTGTTAAGATATTCGACTGAAACTCACATGATTTGAGTTTACGGTCCTCATAAAAATTTAGACCACTATATCATATAGCTGCCATAGGAACAATCTGTGGAAATTAAAGATTTTGTATGTAAAAAAACACTAGCACTGCAACGATATAAAATCTATGTATCATATATTTCCTATTACAATCAATACTTGGGTCGATTGTCATTGGCTTCCATTGCGCATTATATTCGTATACCTAAATCGGAAAAATTAGCCATTCGACTGATCAAAATCAAACTGCAATATCTTTAAGTCAATGTGCAAACGATCGGTCAATGTTTATATTGACAGCTTTATTTATTTATTTTTTATTATAGAATGAAGTAACCTGTGAATAAAGCCCTCGTCAAAATTAAAATACATTTTGTGTTTGTATGTTACAGAGTAGATTTATATATATATGTATTTATTATTAAAATAACTTCTATATTTTGGAAGAAAAAAAAAAAAAAAAAAATATTTAACAAAATTTTCAAGCTTTTGTGCGTACTAATAGGTAAATTACAAGAGTTGCATTATACAAAATGGCACTTTGTTCAATTCGTATGATCTTTCCGCGATCAATTCTATCCAACACAAAGGTTTGTTTATATATATATAATATATTCCAAATGACATACTTTTATATGTACATTTATTATATAGTCGCGAATTATAACCAATGGTATTCAACGCTATGAGTCTTCCTCGGCAATGAGTAAGTCAGCTTCATATTATTGAGATTATATAATATACTCGTATAAAAACTGGACTGTCATTTCAATTACAGAGCCATCGGTACCATTTTTAGCGAATCCAAGCACTGTATTCTCATCGGAGGCATTGAGACATCACTGGGGGGTAAGTCTATCTGTGTAAATTCATAGAATAGAAATTTATCAATAACTTTGAAAATTTATATTTAATAATTCGTTAAGAATTTATAATCTCTTACCATACGAATTTTATTTTGCATATTTGATAAATATTTTTACAATTTCCTAATGAAAGGATAAAAAAATGTTTGGATTTTTTCTGAATTGTATCTACACCTAACTAAATTACGTGAATTCAATAGTTCATTAGATTTCTGTTCTAAGAATTTACATATTACGATGCGAGTATTGTTTATATTTTGTTGTGTGCCAAAAAAAAAAAAAAAAATGTTTATTATAGTCTTTCTAATGATAAGATATTTTATCTAGGAAATTTAATAATTTCTATGTATAAAAAAAAAAGTAAAAACTAACTACGCGTAATTTACAAAAATAATAATAATAATAATAATAATTTAATGTGTCTTACAAATAAATTAAATAATGTAGAGCGATGGAGAAGAATGCACGAAAGAAAATACTTTGTACGACTACAATAATATATTTTATGTGAAACATTTATTGAGTTATATAAGTATAACTATAAGTATATATACTATATGTATATAGCTATATATAATATATATATACATATATATTTATATATATGCATGATGTATATACGTATATTTCTATATATATATAATTGTTTTCTTCTTTTCATTTTTATGTATAATGTGTGTGTGTGTGTGTGTATATATATAACGTTACGCAGCGACAATTACATGATTTTTTTTGTGTTTTTTTTTTATTATTAAATTGTTTGTGTCTTTTGTGTTTATCTTCAATTAAATGAACCCAAAACTTAACGCAAACATTTAATATGCTAACTTGTTTATGTGTTTGTTTGTATGTGAATGTGTGTGTGTGTGTGTTACATACTAATTATGTGCTAATCAACTATAGCTAAGTATACGTTATATATGTACTTTTGTTTATAATTAAATACATGTTTATTGCATAAGAAGCTAAACAACTTTAGAAACAGCATTTAAATAATCTTTTAATATTACTATGAGATTTTAGTAAATTTTTTGAATTATTCATTTTTATTTTTTGGTTTATTTTTTAAATTTTTTTTTTTTGTGTTTTTGTTTTTGCTGTATACATAACTTTTTCATATTTTTCATTTTTGATGCAACTTGCAAAATAAACTTAACGCATTTGAAATATTTTTTTGTTTTTAAATTTTCCTTTTTCTTTTTTTTTTTTTTTTGCTTTTACTACTACATTTAACTGAACTAAACATATACGCAGAATTGTATGCTATTATTTATTGCATTTAATGTATTTGTATGTATGTGTGTGTGTGTGTGTATGTATGTGTATGCGTATTAGCCATAAATTGGTACATCTATCCATATTTGCCTTAAGAACTAGCGTTAGCTTTTGTCGCGGCAATATTTATCATATTTGCCAAACTTTGACTAAATATTTCTTTCGATTTTAAAATTCTCAATTTCAAATACAATATATGTATGTATTTATTGATGTATGTATGTATGTATGTATGTATACGAATTGTATTGTTAGACAACAATAAAGTGTTTTTCATATCAAATCAATGTATGCATACACTATGTTATGTATATTGCTTTTAAGTTTTACAAATATGCGTTTTGTTTGTGTGTCATTTGACGATATATTATCGACATAGTAATATTTCTACATGTAGAGAACTTGATACTCTTCTACATGAGTTTGTTTACACACACAAAAACGAGTATTGTCGACATAAAGTTGCTTTTCATATATAGAGTATACAGCATATGTATTTGTATTTGTATATAAAGCATTTGAAGATTGCTTCACATTTATTATTCCTACTTTCATTCATTTTTCATTAAATTTTTGAGCCATTTTATTAGCAACATGCATTTTGCTTTTGGAATTTTGAGAAATTGTGTTCGTTATACCCTTGCAGATGTGTATATTAATTTTTGACAGGAGAGTCTGTATATATATATTCTTGATCAGAAGAACCAAAATGTACTAGTCCGTATGTCAGTCTGTTGATCAAGCTATCTGGTTGATACTTACAAGATTTGATCATATAAATTTGGTCAACGGCCGAAGAAAACCTAAATTTCTTGTTTATCAAATAATTCATAGAAAATAATTTATATTATGAGAAAGAATTTAAATTTCCGTTACCAGTAAAAGCGCAAAAAAAACAAAACATGTCAAAATCAACTAATTTTAATTTTCATTAAATATTTGAAAATTCAGGGATTGTAACTAGAAATACTAAATACCAAAGAAAAAGTCCCAAAAATTACTAAAAAAAATACCAAAAAATTATAAAAAAAATTCAAACTAAAAATAATTAATGGTTTAATTGTTGCAAATCCAGGGATTATAACTGAAATAATAAAAAATACCAAAAAATCCCAAAAATTACCAAAAAAAAAAAAAAAAAAAAAATACCAAAAAATTACAAAAAAAAATTAAATCTAAAAATACTAAAAAATTTATGGTTCATTTTTTATTTTATTTATTTATTTTATTTGATTTTAAAAACATATTTTTGAGTGATTCGGATGATGATTCTCAGTTTATCTAATAAAATTTACGAAATAATCGATTATTTTTCGATCGTTACGGATAGAAGCTATAAGATAGTCGTTGTTTCTGATAAAAAATTTCCAACATAATGCTGTTTAGTTCTTATTGTTAAGGTTGAATTATGAAGTTGAAACAAATTTTGAAAAGTAAAACTATGGAATTACACAGTTGTCCTTTGCACCCTTCTCATAGCTTTTATATTTTTCCCTGAGAAATGCCATGGACTTTTATGGATCAACTTCCTGTATTTCCAAGTTTTATTTTCAAAATTTATTTCAATTTTAAAATTCAATTTTAATAATAAAAATTAAAAAGCATTATTTTACAATTTTGATTAAAAATAACGACCATTTCATAACTTTAATTTTTATAATTGAAAAATAATTAATTATTTCATAAAATTTATTTCATAAACTAAAAATCATCATCAACATCACTCAAAAATATGTTTTTAAAATAAAATAAAATAAAAGCGTAATATAAATCATATGAACCATAAATTTGTTAGTATTTTTAGGTTGAATTTTTTTGTAATTTTTTGGTTTTTTTTTGGTATTTTTATTTTTTGGTAATTTTTGGGATTTTTTTTGTATTTTTTAGTATTTCAGTTATAATCCCTGGATTTTCAACAATTAAACCATTAATTATTTTTAATATTTTTAGTTTGAATTTTTTTTTATAATTTTTTGGTATTTTTTTTAGTAATTATTGGGACTTTTTCTTTGGTATTTAGTATTTCTAGTTACAATCCCTGGATTTTCAAATATTAAATGAAAATTAAAATTAGTTGATTTTGACATGTTTTGTTTTTGTTTGCGCTTTTACTGGTAACGGAAATTTAAATTCTTTCTCATAATATAAATTATTTTCTATGAATTATTTATATTATGAGAAAGAGATTTAAATTTCCGTTACCAGTAAAAGCGCAAACAAAAACAAAACATGTCAAAATCAACTAATTTTAATTTTCATTTAATATTTGAAAATCCAGGGATTGTAACTAGAAATACTAAATACCAAAGAAAAAGTCCCAATAATTACTAAAAAAAATACCAAAAAATTATAAAAAAAAATTCAAACTAAAAATATTAAAAATAATTAATGGTTTAATTGTTGAAAATCCAGGGATTATAACTGAAATACTAAAAAATACAAAAAAAATCCCAAAAATTACCAAAAAATAAAAATACCAAAAAAAAACCAAAAAATTACAAAAAAATTCAACCTAAAAATACTAACAAATTTATGGTTCATATGATTTATATTACGCTTTTATTTTATTTTATTTTAAAAACATATTTTTGAGTGATGTTGATGATGATTTTTAGTTTATGAAATAAATTTTATGAAATAATTAATTATTTTTCAATTATAAAAATTAAAGTTATGAAATGGTCGTTATTTTTAATCAAAATTGTAAAATAATGCTTTTTAATTTTTATTATTAAAATTGAATTTTAAAATTGAAATAAATTTTGAAAATAAAACTTGGAAATACAAATTTATCCTTTCCATCATTCTCATAGCTTTTTCCCTGTGAAATTCCATAGACTTTTATGTTTCAACTTCCTATACCTTCATAAGCTCTCTATATATTTTGGAACCAGCCAGAACCATAGTTCGATCCGAACGTTCGAAAATTGAGTTATTGTATGAATTATGATTCTTCCAAGACTGCAAGGGTATGACATTTTCGGCCCGCCGAAGATAAATTTGCTTTCTAGTTTTTATTTTCTTGTTATATAAAAGAAAAAATGTATATTTTTCTTAATTATAGTATGTACAAATTATATTTAAATTTCAAAATAATTTTTATCCATTTTTTAAATAAGAAATAGATGTTAGTGTAAAAAGAAGTAACAAAATTATTTGACTAGAAAAGCTTTTTACTGAATATTACTTTGAGGGGTAACAAAAGCTGAATAAGTTTATTTATGTATATATTTACGACAATATTATTAACTACAAAAAAAAAAAAAAATAAAATAAAATAAAATAAAATAGAGTTAAGAGAAAAACTTGTGGAGGTATTAATAAATATTTGTATGTGTGTGTGTGTATTGAAATTTGTATTACATTACGAGAAACGAGCGTACATTATACAAGTACAAAGTACATTTTACAAAGTCTAATATGACGGTGGTTTCTAATTCGACTATCGACTAATTGATTATTGAGTTATATTTCATAATACATAAAATATTATGTATGTATGCATGTACTATAATATTATGTAGTTATTATAATTGTCAATGGTATATGTATATATATATTTATTATAATATGTATTAGTATATATCTAGGCTTAAATACTACAAAAACTTGTACATTTACTTGTACATACATATATCATTGGGTTAATTATTTGTAAATGGTATATATGTTAATGTTATAGTTAGTAGAAGGAATACTCTATATTTATATACTTATGTACCATTTATGTATGCAATTTTGCAAAACATATTCAACTTTCTGTGCATTGTACAGTACAGTATTAAATAATGCGTGCAAATCTACTTTACGACAAATTACATATTCATATTTTCATTACTCATCTATACACAGTGTTGGCATTTATTTTTAAGCCATTATCATTTCAATTATTATTTTTTTTTTTTTTTGGGAAATCAAATGCAAAATTTTTCATTCATTTTTCTTTTGTTTTTTATTATTATATTTCAAAATGTTTCTTTTTATACGCTTTCACAATTGCCATTTATTTTTCGTTTTGTTTTCAAAATTGTTGAGAATTATTTTTGTTTGTTTGTTATATTTAGGCATTTGGTGAAGTGTTCACTTCATATTTCTTTGCCGTTAGTTAGTATTAATTGTAAGAATAAATACAGTTTACATTTCATTTGGTGTATATATATATATATATATGCATGTATATATAGAGTTTATATATGGTTTCTAAATATCGCTACAAGTATAGAGCGAAATACAGAGCGCATCAGCTGTGTTATACAGGTATATATATGATATATATATCAATATATATTTCCTGTTAACACGCTATACGTATATTATGTATATATAGTCAATAAATATGGAAATAAATAATAATTTTAACCATTTTCATATATATATATTATGTGGTTGCAAATTACAAATTACAGTTAAATACACATTAACACATACATAAGTAAATACATATACATATATATATATTTATATGATGGTATAAGTACATATGTATAAATTATGTATGCAAAACGTTCGAGCATATAATTCTCAAATATATGTTTTTCATTTTTTTTTTCGCCATTCAAACAAAATTCAATTCAACTTATTAATGTGTGTGTGTGTGTCTGTGTGTGGGAATACGCTTATGGCCTAGAAGAGATAATATACGTGTCAACTTATATTACTAGAATCTCAACATTTTACCACAATAATAATTTTCATCATTTTTAGATTTCATTTCTATTCATTATAGTTTTTTTTTTATATTTTTCATTTCAATATAATGCACTTGCTTATCATTCTTTTTTTTTCTTCAAATTTTTTTTTCATTTTCATTTTTTTTCCTTTACGTTTTTTTTCTCTTTTTCGATTGTGAAACAAATTGTACAACAGTAAGTTTTTACATTTTCTTTTCTGTTTATTTTACTAATATAATATTGTTCTGTCTGTGTGTGTGTGTGTTTGTGTGAGCAAATAACTAAATTTTGAAATATATTTGAATATTGTGTTGTCAAAACTAATGGGGAAATATAATATACTTTAAATATAGTATTAAGGGGATATTCACTTGGTTTTTATTTTTATACCGTATACCAAACAAACTTAATCTCAAGACTTTAGTTACTTTGTTTTTTTTTTTTTTTAATTTATATTTTTTTTTGTTGAATTATAGATTTATTTAAAAATTCCTCGTTGCAAAAATTGTACTGATATATATGTTTATATATATGAAATAAATCTACTTGTAAGCAAGCCTGAGCTCTACGAACTTAATACTCTTTTCCATTTTTCTTGTTACTTGCAATTTAAAAAAAAAAATACATAGAATTGCTAAAAAAAATACATATTGAAAATACAGAATACGAAATATTTAACTGAAACTACGTATAAAACAAAATTTGTAGAGAATTAATTTCATATTTTCTTTAATTATTTTTTCTTTCTCATGTCAATTAGTTGCTGGAAGACAATTCTAAGTTGTTTTTTTTTTATTATTATTTGTTTTAATTTTCTTTTTTTTTAGTTTTTAGTTATAAGGTTTAGTATTTCATCTACAACACTATGAAGAATTTTTGCGGCGCCTTTACTCACCTCTATAGTTGGGGGGAGGAGGAGGAGTGTAAACCGAGTAACGTTTCCTCGTTTAAAGAAAATTCTCTGTTTTTTGTGTTTAGTTTGTTTGTTTTGTGTTACATAAAAATTGAACTTGCTGTTTAATTCGTTCGTTTCACTTTCACTTTCTTAAGTATCATAATGTTTTTTGTTGTATTTTCCCAAAATATAGCTCATTATAATTGATATGTTGACGAGCCGTTAAAATGTATTTTGCCAATTTCTCCTTATGTTAGAGAAAAAGATTTCTGCTTTGGTTTTTTTTTTTTTTTTTTTAATATACATTTTTTTTTTAATAAGTTTAAATATGGGATTATTTGTTTTTAAATAATTTTTTTATTTTTTTTTCTTTTTA
>JBAMBR010004511.1:0-24930 GCA_037044475.1 Zaprionus obscuricornis | reverse complement strand
ATTAATGCGAAGAAAATTGTGTAAAGCAAAACTTTTGTTTGAGAGAGGGGAGAAGAAGAGAAATGATGAAGAAAATGACACAAAAAGTGGCTGAGCATGGAGACAAAGTTAATGAGGCAGCGACAGCATGAAATGTGTAGAGTAATGTAGAGAATACTAGAGAGAGAGAGAGAGAGATAGAGATAGAGCATTGAGTTGAATGACGAAATAAACAATGATTAGTATGCAAGAGAATTTTCGAGAGAAATTTTTCATTTAATAGCAAATTTTATTTTCAAGTTGAAGGAATTTTCGAGGCTCAGCGCATCATCTAGGTGTCGTAACATTTGTGAAATTGAGTCAACATTTAAATATTATGCAGTTCAATTGCAGCTGCATTACATCTGCCATTAAAAGAAAGAAATTTTATTTTATTTTTTTTTTTTTGGAAAGTCTCAGTCACAGCTGATAATCAAAAGTAAAACATCTTGAAGATTGCGTAGGTTTTGCCAGCTGATTGTCATCTTGAAGGGCTACCAAAATGAAATTGCGTTGCCCACGTACCGTTAAGTTAGTAATAAATTCAATTTAAACGAAGCTCATTCAGAATCGTTCACAACTTAATGAAAGTGATGCTGCTGCTGGGCAAAAAAAAAAAAAAAAAAAACAAAAAATAATAAAAAAAAATATAAGAGATGATAATGATGAAGTAAAAGATGAATACAGAGTGCAGACTACACAGCAACAAACGTAAAATAAAATACAGAAAAAATTTATTAACATATTACCAACAATTGTTGCAATTTGATTTGCTTTATGGCTGCAACGTGCTCGCGATGCGCCGCCAGCGATAAGTAGAAGAAGCAGCAGCAGCACCAGCAATTGCAACAGCAGCAGCTCCTTGACGATGGATGGAAGATGGCAGATGGAAGATGGAAGAGAGCAGATGATGATGATGATGCTGCTGGCGATGCTGTTGATGCTGCCCACGATCAAAAACAAGAAATTCGCGTTAACTTCATACCACATGCTGCATGCCGCATGCTGCATACTGGCATTGCAACCATTGCCTGGCCAAAAGGGTTACACAATTCATTTCATTTGTGGCAAGACACACATAAATCAGGCCGGCCAACAAGGGGCAGTTTGTCTTGTTGGGAGGTCGCTGGGCAGCGCCAAGTATCCCAGTGATATATGATTTTCTTAATTTTTTGGCATTTCATGCAAAACAAGTTTGTTGCCTAAGTCTTTTGTTTTTCGTTTCCTCTTTTCCTTGTCTTTTTTTTTTTTGTTTGTACGTTTGTTTGTTTGTTTGTTTGTTGACCGCATTGCCTCATCATCTGCACAGAACTTTTGCGTAATCGAACTTGAAATGAAAATCACCAAATGTTAAGTTAAATGTGCGATCACATCACTGCACAGTGTTCAGTGTGTGTAAGTTAACGATTGACAGCCACTGTACAGATGGACTGTTGAATAGTTGGACAATTGGACACATATCTCAAGGTTGCAGTGAAAGTGTTTTTACTTTTGTTTTACAAACTCGTCGTAATTTTTTTTTTTTTTTGTTTCTGCCTGCATTTTGCAGGCTTCGACTTCATGGCCGTTGTTGCCATAATACATATTACCAATGTATGTTGTATGTTTCTGTCCATGTATTTCTGCTGACGAATTACATGCTATAAAAAAGTGACCAAGCGCCAACTCCAGAGACCATTTCGACGTCATCGTCTCCCAGTTGCATGGTCCCCTTTGTCAGTTGCAGAAAAACACAGAAAAAAAAACACGCAAAGCCAATTAATGGGCGTGAAAGTTTATTATCATTTGCTTGGCGCGCTGCAGTTGTTGCAACAAAATGGGGCAGGGGCCACTGTCAATGGCTACTCGTCTTTTTCACTTTTTTATTTTGATTATTGTTGTTGTTGTTGTTGTTGATTTTTCCACAGTCCACAGTACGAATGTGAATTATCGACAACAATGGAAATATATATCGGAATATATATACATATGTATATATACATACATATATATATCATTTTATTTGCACAATCTGGCAGCTGCGATAAATATTGAAATGTGCTGAAAAATTGTTTTGCACACTGAGCGACATTTTAATTAAATTGCAGGCCAACTGTCTGCAATCAATTTAAAAAATTGAACAAAAAATCGGAAACGAAAAGAAATTGTAGAAAATATATGAAATTAATGATTTGCTTCAACAACGACGATAATTATTATTTATTGTATTTTTTTATTAATATTGGAAAGGGAATTAAAAAATAATTAAGTATAAATAACATAAAAATAAAATAGTCAATATAAAAAAAATTTCAAAAATTAAATAAATAAAATTAAAAAAAAATTTGAAAAATTAAATAAACATAAAAAAATTAATGTAATTTGTTTTTTAAATTATATAAATATAAATAAATATAATATAAATAAATATAAATAAATATAAATAAGTATAAATAAAATATAAATAAATATAAATAAATTAAATTTATACTATAGAAATAATTTTATTTGCTGATTTTAGAATTCATATTTAATTTTTTATTATTATTATTTTTAATTTTAATAAACATAAATAGCGGATCTATAAACTTGTTAATGACTTAAAAAAAAAAAACGTAGACATTAGAAAGATATTTAAAATTTTGACAACGTCAACTACTTTCACTAATTGATAAACCTTCTTTGGTATTTTGCTAAATGCAGCTTTCAACATGTTGTAAAATCGAGCTATGCCAATGAAGTCTCATCATTTGTGGACTAACATCAAATGCAAAAAAAAAGCAAAAGAAACAAAAAAAAAAATCAAAATAAAAATAAAAATAAAATAAATAAAGAAGAGAGAGGAAAATTGTAAATAGTAAATACATTTGTTGCATGACTCTATGACAGTGGCACTCAATGTAGCATACGTGTGTACTCTATGGCCAATTATAAGTTCATTTACCTGCCAACAAACACTGACAACAACAGCAACAACAATTTATTTATATTTATTTATACTTATTTATATTTATTTATATTTATTTATATTTATTTATTTATATTTATATAATTTAAAAAACAAATTACATTAATTTTTTTATGTTTATTTAATTTTTCAAATTTTTTTTTAATTTTATTTATTTAATTTTTGAAATTTTTTTTATATTGACTATTTTATTTTTATGTTATTTATACTTAATTATTTTTTAATTCCCTTTCCAATATTAATAAAAAATACAATAAATAATAATTATCGTCGTTGTTGAAGCAAATCATTAATTTCATATATTTTCTACAATTTCTTTTCGTTTCCGATTTTTTATTCAATTTTTTAAATTGATTGCAGACAGTTGGCCTGCAATTTAATTAAAATGTCGCTCAGTGTGCAAAACAATTTTTCAGCACATTTCAATATTTATCGCAGCTGCCAGATTGTGCAAATAAAATGATATATATATGTATGTATATATACATATGTATATATATTCCGATATATATTTCCATTGTTGTCGATAATTCACATTCGTACTGTGGACTGTGGAAAAATCAACAACAACAACAACAACAATAATCAAAATAAAAAAGTGAAAAAGCCGAGTAGCCATTGACAGTGGCCCCTGCCCCATTTTGTTGCAACAACTGCAGCGCGCCAAGCAAATGATAATAAACTTTCACGCCCATTAATTGGCTTTGCGTGTTTTTTTTTTGTGTTTTTCTGCAACTGACAAAGGGGACCATGCAACTGGGAGACGATGACGTCGAAATGGTCTCTGGAGTTGGCGCTTGGTCACTTTTTTATAGCATGTAATTCGTCAGCAGAAATACATGGACAGAAACATACAACATACATTGGTAATATGTATTATGGCAACAACGGCCATGAAGTCGAAGCCTGCAAAATGCAGGCAGAAACAAAAAAAAAAAAAAATTACGACGAGTTTGTAAAACAAAAGTAAAAACACTTTCACTGCAACCTTGAGATATGTGTCCAATTGTCCAACTATTCAACAGTCCATCTGTACAGTGGCTGTCAATCGTTAACTTACACACACTGAACACTGTGCAGTGATGTGATCGCACATTTAACTTAACATTTGGTGATTTTCATTTCAAGTTCGATTACGCAAAAGTTCTGTGCAGATGATGAGGCAATGCGGTCAACAAACAAACAAACAAACAAACGTACAAACAAAAAAAAAGACAAGGAAAAGAGGAAACGAAAAACAAAAGACTTAGGCAACAAACTTGTTTTGCATGAAATGCCAAAAAATTAAGAAAATCATATATCACTGGGATACTTGGCGCTGCCCAGCGACCTCCCAACAAGACAAACTGCCCCTTGTTGGCCGGCCTGATTTATGTGTGTCTTGCCACAAATGAAATGAATTGTGTAACCCTTTTGGCCAGGCAATGGTTGCAATGCCAGTATGCAGCATACGGCATTCGGCATGCGGCATGCAGCATGTGGTATGAAGTTAACGCGAATTTCTTGTTTTTGATCGTGGGCAGCATCAACAGCATCAGCAGCAGCAGCATCATCATCATCATCTGCTCTCTTCCATCTTCCATCTGCCATCTTCCATCCATCGTCAAGGAGCTGCTGCTGTTGCAATTGCTGGTGCTGCTGCTGCTTCTTCTACTTATCGCTGGCGGCGCATCGCGAGCACGTTGCAGCCATAAAGCAAATCAAATTGCAACAATTGTTGGTAATATGTTAATAAATTTTTTCTGTATTTTATTTTACGTTTGTTGCTGTGTAGTCTGCACTCTGTATTCATCTTTTACTTCATCATTATCATCTCTTATATTTTTTTTTTATTATTTTTTGTTTTTTTTTTTTTTGCCCAGCAGCAGCATCACTTTCATTAAGTTGTGAACGATTCTGAATGAGCTTCGTTTAAATTGAATTTATTACTAACTTAACGGTACGTGGGCAACGCAATTTCATTTTGGTAGCCCTTCAAGATGACAATCAGCTGGCAAAACCTACGCAATCTTCAAGATGTTTTACTTTTGATTATCAGCTGTGACTGAGACTTTCCAAAAAAAAAAAAAAAAATTTCTTTCTTTTAATGGCAGATGTAATGCAGCTGCAATTGAACTGCATAATATTAAAATGCTGACTCAATTTCACAAATGTTACGACACCTATATGATGCGCTGAGCCTCGAAACTTGAAAATAAAATTTGCTATTAAATGAAAAATTTCTCTGGAAAATTCTCTTGCAACTAATCATTATTTATTTCGACATTAAACTCAATGCTCTATCTCTCTCTCTCTCTCTCTCTCTAGTATTCTCTGCATTACTCTACACATTTCATGCTGTCGCTGCCTCATTAACTTTGTCTCCATGCTCAGCCACTTTTTGTGTCATTTTCTTCATCATTTCTCTTCTTCTCCCCTCTCTCAAACAAAAGTTTTGCTTTACACAATTTTCTTCGCATTAATGATTTAAAATTGCCAATTAAAAGTAATTTAAGCTGATGACAATGTCTAATCACAATTTAGAGAAATATTTTATTTAATGATTCATCAGATGACTTATCAAATAAATAATTATTAAATTGCGCAGATGCGCAGAAGATTTTCCACGATCACCTTTTGACCTTTTAAATTGACATAAATATTTAACAGACGAATGTTAAAAAATTAGCAAAAAAAAAAACGAGAAAAAAAATCACATTGAAAATAAATTAAACGCGCCGCCGATTGCAAAATATTTAATCAAAAGTTAGATCGTGTATTGATTGAACTAACATTTAGTTAGTAAACCGTTTTAGCTAGAACTTAGTCATAGCATCATCACATTATTTAACTACAATATTTATGTAATTGTTTATAGCTTAAAAAAAAAATACAGAAAAAAAAATAAGCAAAAATTATACAAGCCACAAGTTTTTAATGATAGCCAAGTTAATACATTGGCTAACAAACAAAAAAAAAACAATACAAAATGAAAACAAAAGGCGGCAACGAATCCGTCGGATTTTGTCGACCGACAAAAATTCTCATGGTTGTCAATTGAAAACGTCAACTTTGATTGCTGTTGCTATTGTTGTTATTGTTGCTATTGTTATTGTTGTTGTTGTTGTGATTATTGTGATTGCTGGCAGTAAACTAAGAAAACAAACTTATGAGTATTAGCTGCAAGTTTTGGCATTTTAACCAAATATGGCGCTGGATTTGCGCGGCAATTTATTGTGATTTGTACAAGATTTTGGCAAATGTTGCCAATTGCAACTTGCCAATTGACATGTTGCAATATCCCAGTCGGATTTGCCGCATTTCAAACTTTTTTTTCACCGCTTTCTCAAAAAAATGCATAACACAAAATCTCATGATATATTGAACACTTGCAAAACAAAAAGAAAATAAAAAAAAAACATAAACAATTTTTGCCACTTGCATTACATAGATTCAATGAAATGTATAAGTAGTCCCACTGGGTAACGAGATCTGTCCAAACTCAAACCCCAATAGAGAGTGTCACGACTTATGACTGTCAAAGGCAACTGCTACTAATACATAACTTTATGGCTCAAATCGCATCAGAACAAAATCAGCTTAAGACTAGACAAACGCAAGCATACAGTAGCACACACACACACACACAAATACACATACATGCACACATATATAGAAACATACAGTAGCTACATATGTATATTGTGTTAAGTTTTCTATTTTGAAAAGAGAAACGCACTGGCAACAGTCATAAACTTAAGGATTAAAACGTGGGCAGAGCACAACAACAACAACAACAACAAAAATAAAGAGTTGAGAAAACAAAGAAGAAGAAAAAATGAAGACAACGCTGAAAAGCTAAAATGCTTAAGTTGACTTAGGTCAAGGCAATGCGGTGCGGTGCATTAACTAAGTGCAGGCACTGTGCACAGACACGACCTTGATGCCTCTTGTGTTATGTTGCCACGCACAACAACTTAATTTGCCCATAATGAGAATCAGCTGGCCTTCTAAATGTCCCAACGTCCATGCAGTGCTGTCTGTCTGTCTGTCTGTCTGTCTGTCTCTACTTTTGTTCTTCTGAAGTGAACACAAACAAGCGTTGCTGATTTTCCACAAAAAGGGCAATGGTAATCCTGTAACCATGAATTATGCGCCCCAACCATTTAACCAACGTAACCAAAACTGCACAAAAGCCATGCCCCATACTCATACTTAGACTTATATTCAAGCACAAGCACAAGCCCAAGCCCATGCCCAAGCCTAAGTTAAAGCCTCAAACCTCAAACTTAAACTTAAACTGAACTGAACTGAACGAAAAGTGAACCCAACCCAGGCGCAGCATAATCATTGTATGAGTAGAACCTTGAAGTGCATTTTTAATGCCAGTGCTTGTCTGATAAGATTAAGTCATGAAAAGGCTGCGCCCTGCCAAGTTGTTAGCACACAGACGTTTAATGCACTGACAAAAAATAAATAAATAATAATTTAATAATAAATAATAATTAATAAATAATATTAAAAAAATAAGAAATAACATTAAATAATAATAAATAATATTAAATAATAATAAATAAATAATAAATAATATTTAATAATAATAAATAAAAATAAATATTATTAAATAATATAAAATAATAATAAATAATAAATAAATAATAATAAAAATAATAAATAATAAATAAAAATAAATAATAATAAATAAATAATAAAAAAGTAAATAATAATAAATAATAAAAAATAATAAATAATAATAAATAGTTAATATAAAATAAATAATAATAAATAATAACTATAAAATAAAATATAAAATATATATATAAATATTAAATAAAATAAATATTATAATATTAAATAAATATAATTTAGTTTTATTTCAAAAATTGAATATTATGAGAAAGTTGACAGCATAGTTTATAGGTAGAACATTTCAAAGCATAAGCACAATATTATTTTTATTTATTTAATTATCATATCTTAGTATAACAGATATATATATAAATATATATGTATAAGTATTTTGCCAAGTGTAAGTGTTGTTTGCGAAAGTGCTTGGGTTTAGTGCTAGGTCTCAAGTGTGTCTACATGACTCTCACTTTTAGGCAACAGGATTGAGATTCAGAGCTAGACAGAATCACAAAACCACTTTCCAGGCACGACAACAAACAGCAAATAGTAACAACAACATGCAACAACAACAACAACAACAATAACATACAACAACTTTAATGTACATTTAAATGTCGATTTTGCAAATTGTTGTCTGTTGTTGTTGTTATTTTTGTTGTTGTTCAATTTCAATTTCAATTATGTTCGTTGCGCAATGCGTTGAAATTGCGCGTACTTTTCGTTGTAGTTGCTATTATTCGTATTGTTATTGTTGTTGCTGTTGTTGTTGTTTTACTTTTGTAGTTAGCCAAAATAGTCATTGGCTTTTGTTTTTTCTCATTGGCTTTGGTTTTTTGTTTTTTGGCTCTGGGCCCCCAAAAAGCAAATTGTTTCCGCCTCTTGCAACTTAATTGCCCTGAACAACATAATTTGGCAACATTTGCAACAACAACAACAATGATTTTTATGTAAGTTAATTTCAATTTGTTGCTCATGTTCAAGCTCGCACACGAAACTTGCCTCGCAAATTCTCAATTTAGAGTGAGACGACCCAAAAAATCAAAATCAAAAAAATATAAATATAATAATAAAAAGAGAAAAAAAATTAAGAAAAAAATGTTGAAAATGCCAATTCATGCAGTTTAAAACATTTGTTCGACATTTCAAAGCGGAATTCAATGCCGCCTCATAAATGACTACAAAACAGCAAGAAAGAAAGAAAGAAAGGCATTCACAGTGTCTACAAATATCCAAAAAAAAAAAAAACCCAAAAACAACCCAAAAAAAAAGAGTCTGAATTCCCGTAAAGTTTATTGAACTTTTACAAACAGTTGAGTTTTAAGTTGTCGACTAACTTTTTTTTTTGTGTTCAGTCGGCAATTAACTTATTTTTGCAGCTGACTAAGACAAACTGTGCCACAAGATTGCAATCATCCAGCAATCGACATGCCACACAAGTTGCCAACGCCACACAAGAGCGTTTGCCCATAACTGCAGCGTTGACTGCATTGAGTCCGGCTCTAATTTGGCTTAGCATTTCAATTTCATTTCGTTAGGCTTAACAACTCTGTTCACTTCATATATATATATAGTATATATATATAACTCAAGCTTATTGCAATCATAAGACATCAAATTTGAAGGCGCTTGAAATTGTCAACTATTAATAAAAAAGAAAATTTAATTATCTTTAGCTTAGTTTTAACAAAATTGTGGCATAATATATCTAAGATATTATTAGAACTATTTGCTAGCTGTAGCTGTAGATAATAGCAGCACGTGCTGCTATAAATATGCCAAGTTATGGGCTAAAAACTAAGCCAAATGAATTTGCCATAACATGTTTAATATGTTCGACTTTGCAAGTCTGCTAGCATGTGTGTGTGTGTATATACTTATATGAGTCACAGTGTTTGTATATACAATGATGATGATGATGATGATGATGATGTTGATGTTCTAGCTGAAAAATAATCGCATGCATCGCTAAATCAACGACATGCAAAATGCTGACTAACCAACTGAAACGGCCAATGAAATTTATCCAGGCATTTGGAAAGTACTCAAAGACGAAAAAAAAAAAAAAACACAGACGATTTCTTGTCGTTGCGCTTGTTGTTGTTGTTACTGTTGTTGTTTACTTGTTGCTCTCATTGTTGCTGCTGTTGTTGGCAGCGATTTCCGCGAAATGTTTGCCATGATTCACTGAACAGACTATGCCATGTACTTATATTCCTATACATACACGTATACGTATTCACATTCATATTCATATTCATATTTATATTCATATACATATTCGTTTAAGTATTAGTTACTCATACACATTTCACTTGTAATTTATATGTAGTTTATGCAGCATGCCATATGGCATATGGCAAATGCTGCTCAATTTGATTTTCAACTGTCAATATGTTTGTCAATAGTATTGTCATGCGATTGTTATGGAAAGTTTAGCAGCGATTGCAGCAATTGCCAAGTCACTGGACAGCAACAATCGCTTGTTGTAACTGCCGCCTGACCTAAGACACAGACACACACACAAACAACAATTGCAACAGAGAGTCAAGACTTAGACTTAGTCCTCAGCGAAGAAAAAAAAAAAATATATATATATATAAATATATAAACACAACTCATAACTTCGACTCACTGAATACTCATTAAAAAAAATCAAAAAATTAATTTTCGAAAATTTTTTTGTATATTTTTTTTTTTTTTTCAATTATTAATTTTCAAAAAAATTTCTGTGTATTTTTTGATCTACTGATTTTATGAATTATTTTCAAGATTTACACATTTTAATGTCTATAATTTTTATTTATGCATTTATAGGATATCTTAGAGTCTACTACTTGCATTAACTTTAAGTATTGTGCATTTTGTTTTTGTTGGTTTGAAACATTTTTACTAATTGCACATGAACAACGTTTATCACTCTGACAACATCAACTGTCAACAACAACATCCACTGCGAAGGAGCAACAGTTGTTGTCGGACAGTTGTTGTTGTTGATGTTGTTGTTGTTATCGCTGTTGTTGTTATGACTGCTGTTGATGCTGTTTGCTGCTGCAGCTGTCTTTATAATATTATTGTTGCTGTTGTTGCTGTTGTTGTTGTTGTTGTTATTACTGGAGCTGTTACAAGGAAAACTCATAAGCATTATCATTAACAATATTATTGTTGTTGTCAACAGCAACAACATCAACATCAACAGCCCCTGCAGCATCATCAACAAGCACAACAAAACTTTTTAGATGCTGCAACTGCGACAGCGACAGCGACAGCGCATAATCAGCAGCAGGAAAAAAAAGCATTTAATAATTTTTATGTTTATATATTTTGTAAATTTTTCAGACGCCTACGCGAGATGTTTTGTGTCTGGGAAAGTTGTTGTTGTTGCTGCTGCTGTTGTTGGTGTTGTTCAATTGTGACTTGTTGTTGTTGCTGTTGTTGACGGCGTTGATTTGTCGTAAAGTTTGCGTTAAGTGGCCATCATTAGTTAAATATGTGCATTTTTCTTTAAGGATTTTCATGGGATACTTATCTCAAATTTGATTATTGTTGTTGTTATTGTTGTTTGTTGTTGTTGTTCAATTGTTGCCTTGAAATTGTCGTAATTCATTGTACTGCAGGCGAAACTTTCATTTTTATTGCCCAAAAATTTCACTGACAATTGCTACCTTTAAGATCTAAATTGAATTAGCCAAAAGCTAGCAGCAGCAGCAACATCAGCAGCAACAGCAGCAGTAGCAAAACTAATTTGACCACGCCCCTATAAGCTATTAAGTGGCACTAATGGCCGCCCTGTTGTTCGATTACTTATGTTAAATCATTGAAGTAAGTCAAAATAAAATTGAAAGACAATTAACCTGATTAGCTTTGTACAAGTTTGGCAACATGTTGCTGCAACACATGCCACATGTGCTGCATTTGTGCAACATGTAGCAGCATGTGCCACATGTTTTTTGCTACTGTACTGTGCAATAGCAATAGCGGTAAATTTTGTGTCGTTAGGAAGTCGCCAACTTACCCGCCTGGGCGAGATCATTAATCACAAGCACAAAACTCTGTACGGCCGGGATATATATATATATATATATATATATATATATATGTATAGTATGTACGGGATACGTAATTTACTGGTCATAAATAAAAGAAACCTCGCACAGAGTGTACACCGCGTACACACAGAGAAATTGAAATGTTTTAAGCGATGAGACAAATGCTCGACTTGATTGCGCGGCTCAGTTTAAAAAGTTGGACATTTCTTTTATTTATTTTTTTTTTTTATTTGCTAGTGCTGCTGCTGCTGCCACTCGCTGGGAATCGGAATTAATGACATTTTGTATGAATTTCGATGTTGTTTATGAAAACAGCATTCAGTTCGTATTTACAACTGATTGATAGATGTCTTTCTCTCTCTATCTCTCTCTGTCGTCCTCTTGCACTACCTACACTTTGACGCCCGTTGACACCCATAAAATTTTAAGCATATGAAACAAAAGACTTAGGCAACGAACTTGATGCCATTTACAGAGCTTTTACGACAGTAATAGAACATTAAAATTGAAACAATGCAAGAGAAAGTGTTATTGTTAGACTAGCAGAATGCTAGCTTGCAGAGATTCAGCGTGTTAAGGTTAGATATCTGTTTATATGTCTGTCTGTCTGTCTGTCAGCGACCATGACAACTGCGAGAAAATTGTAAAAAATACAAGAAAAAAAAAATTAATTATTGCAAATAGAGAGAAAAAAAAAATGAAGAGATGCACGCGTGTTGTAATTTCAATTAATGTGGCCTATAAAACAGACGACAACACAAAAAAAAATAAAAAGAGAAAAAAAAAACACTACAAGAGCTTTTAAGACTTTGTGCCTATTTCGCTGCCTGGCATTTAATTAAAACATGTGACGGCATTTATGATATGGTGGCCAGCATGCGTTATAAACAAAAGCAGAAACAACAACAACAAATCATAACAACAACAACAGCAACAGAAGCATTAGAAATATAGTGAGAAAAAGTGTGAAAGAAATGCTGCCGGCAGGCATAAGACGAGCATAACCATCGCCATCACCATCGCCCCGTCGCGCTACGGAATTTCAAAAGAAGTGAAATTTTTGCGCCTTGCTCTTTCTTGCTGTGTGTGAGAACCGCAAAGCAATTAATTTGTATAAAATACCCTATAGCTATCAAAATTATAGCAAAGGTATGCTCAACTCAATTAAACGCAGCACAGATTACATTTTGCTAAATTAATTGCAAAAAAAAAAATATATTTATAAAATTATTCAAAAAAAAAAAAATTATAAAAAAAATTTTTGAAAATTTTAAAAACACAAAAAATAAAAAATCTAGAAAAATTTTTGGCTGCAGTGAGATAAGTTTCTCGTTTTATTAAGCTTATGTTTAAATACTAATATTTGTATTAAGAAATATTAATAGGTCTTAGTTGTAGCAGAGTATTTTCTAGTTTAAACATAAAAATCAAAATTTTTTGCTTTTTGGTTTTTTTGTTTTTATTTTGGCTTCCACTCTTTGGCCAAGTTGGTAGCAGAAAGTCTTTTATAAATTAGAGCAACACTTGCTGCGCTGCTGGCGGCTGCTGTTGCCATTGCCGTTGTCCATGTTATTGTTGTTGTTGTTGTTGCTGTTGCGATTGCTTGTGTTGCTGCTGTGACTGTTGCCGTTGTGGCTGTGACTGCGACTGCCGCTGCTGTTGTTGCGGCCGCACCTTGCATGCGAAAATCTTTTCACGCCTCGGGCTAGGCAACATGCGAAAAACTAATTTCGGCGCACACATCGTATGTCTTGCTCTCAAGACTCCACCAAATGCCGGAAGATGTTTCATTTTTTTTGTTTTCGTTTTTTTTTTGGTTTTTTTTTTTTTCTTGTCTTCTGTTTCTGGTGAAAAATCGCAACAATTAAGTGATTCAGTTGGCCTGAATTTTTACCACATATGGAGGCATATAGTATTGCTTTTGCTGTTGCTGCTGTTGTTGTTGTTGTTGTTGTTTGTTAACCAACACTATTCAGTGAATACATTGGATCACATTGACATTTAGACATTTGTTTATTTACTGCGTTGCGTTAATGCTATGACATCATTTTATTCGATCATTCAATCGTTCAATTCGTTCATAGCATTTGTTCATTTTGCATAATTTGTCTGAAAATGGTCAAAAGACATTCACAAAAACATTCGAAACTAAAATCAAACATAAATCGTTAGATGTTTGTCACAAACGCAACGCTGACAAATCAATCAATCGAACTTAACATTTTGACAGATAATACTCGCCGTCATAGCTATAGATTAAAGATGCAAACTAAAGTTATATTGAATGATAGTAAATGATTTATAATACATTTTATATTATATCACTTACAGAGATTAGCAGCTAAAATATTCTATGGCATATGAATATATATATATATATACTATATATATATATATCGATGTACTATAATCTATAATTCAGTTTTAATACTCTCAGCAAGCTAAGCAGTTAAGTCAAGTTGCTTCTTAATCGCACAGCAGCGATAGCATCGCTGCTCTAAAAACGAATGACTTAGGCAACAAACTTGAGCATAATTGATGAATGAATTCTTCTATGACCGAAATCAAAGAAAAAGCAATCTGCAGGCAACTGCAACTGCAGACAGACGATTTTCCAAGCAGGTGAAATTTCCATTATTATTAATGATGATGACTTTTTTTTTTGTACACTGAACGCAAATATTTGACAAACACTGCAACCAAACGAGCTCGCTAGATCCCAGACCCCAGACCTCAGTCCTCATTTTCCATTCCATTTGCCAGATGTGTGTAAACTGACCCACAAAAATACAAAAAAAAATACAGAAAAAAAAAAACCAAAAATGAAAATGAAAATGCGGCCCAACAAATTTCCAAGTGGCAAATGTAAAATGAAAACTGCACAACGCCCTGCAGCGACCCGTACAACAAACAACAGCAACAGCAAACAGCAACTTCAACTGCAGCAGCAACAAGCATAATAATTCAGAAGTATGAAAACTTTGTGCAATTTCATAAATTCATCTTTCTATTTCTTTTTTTTTTTTTTTTGTTGTGTTTGTGTTTCTTATTGGCCTAGTGGCTAAAACAGTTGCCACACATTTTTCACATTTCCGCGTAATCATCATAATTTTTCTTGATTTTTTTTTTTTTTTTTTGTTCGTTTTGGTGTTTGTGTTTGTGATTTGATTTAGTGGACTCCACTTCGTATCCATTACGAATGGAATACAATTTGGCATGCTGCATAAAATGTTGCATTTAAATACATTTCAATTTAGACAGTTTCACGATGACGCCTCTTGATGACTTCATTGAACAACTCGTTTTTTTTTTTTTTGTTGTTGTTAGCCAAGCAAAAGTCTTTTATATATTTGATTAATGCTGGCCAATGTTGCTGGAATGAATGTAAGTTTCTTTTAGCTTTCGATTATATGCAACCCAGTTGAACCATAATAATATCTATAGTCTATAGTCTTGCAATATTATCGAATTAAAGTATCGCTTGAAAACTTGCATATAATTTTGCTACACATGTGATTGAACTGAAAGTTAAACCTTCACTTACTACACTTTATATATTATCTGACAGTCCCACTGGGTGTATTTCTACTCTGTTTCCCCGCAAGACTGCTGCACGTCTGTCAATTATCAGCATGTTGAAGCGCTCTCTCGTATGATCTTCACTTTTTTTTTGGCCAGAATTATTATGTAAGTTTTTTTTTTTAAAATATTTTTTTTTGGCATATTTAAATGATTTATGGCTTACGGCATTGGCCATCGAACCCCATAGCACCCGCAAGCATCGTGTCGTCTGTAAAGCTAAAGCTTCACATTGATGCTGCGATGCTGCTAGCAGCGACGCTGGCATCGCTGACTTCCTGTCCATGACCGAGGCGTCGCTTATGAAGAACTTTTTTTTTTTTTTTTTTGGTATATTCATATGCGGCGGTATATGAACTTTCTGAATAGAGAGTGGGGAGTGGGGGGCGCTAAGTTTGCGCGAGCCATTTGTTATTTGGCGGTAAAAGTTGCTGGCTCTGAAATATTTTACAGTTGTGTGTCATGAACTTTAATGTTTAGCATGTTTTCTTGACGTTATTGTTGTTGTTGTTATTGTTGTTGCAATTGCAATTTTTCCTGCTGTTGTTAGAGTTTTCATTTCGCCTGCCGATACCTTTAAATGTGAGCAGTTCATGGGAACAACATTTGAGAAAGTCGTTGTAATTGTTGTTGTTGCTGTTGTTGCTGTTGTTGTTATTGTTGTTATTGCTGTTGCTGTTACTGTTATTGCGATTGTTCTTGTTGTTGTTGTTGTTGTTGATGGTGTTGATGGTGTTGTTAATGTTGGCCAGGTACATTTAGGTGGCAAAGCTCGCAAACGTGCTGAGGTCGCGTCAAACGTCAAATGGCAGCAGCAACAACAGCAACAACAACAACGACAAACACGTAATTACACGTGCAAAATCTTATGTCTGACATTTTTAGGTTAACTGCGACAAAACATCACGGCTTTGAATTCGAGTTCATCGAGTTTGATGTCTTCAGCTCTTGCAATTAACAAGTACGTTTAATAACTCAATCAAAATAACTTAATGAATGAGACAAAAACATAATTCGACAAAAGTGACCCTCATCAATATAATAAAATAAAATGATCAAGCGCTGCCAATAGTCAAACTCAATTCATAGTTTTATATATTTTTATTTTATTTTATTTATTTTTTTTTATAATTATTACCATTTATGAAAGTGTAAAGTCAACCAAAATCAATGTTAACACTAAATAACATATATAGTGAAACATACTCCACACAAACACACTCACACGTATGCATGTATATATATGTAATTATGTTGCTATATATCTCTAAACAGTTTGTTGACAAGCCGCGTGTGAACTTGATCGGCCACAAATTGTGCTACGTCGGGCAGCAGACCGCAAAATCAACTTAATTATTAACTTAATTTCAACTACAACAAAATAATACAATAAATTGCAATTAAAATGAAAAAAAAAACCTAAACATCAATACTCTTAGACTGACTGATATATAATTTTACTTAATTTTGCAATAATTTATAATTATTAAATTATGATTAATAATATTTATTTGCATAATTGCAAAATAAGCAAAATTATAAATATAAAATATGCAATTTAATATTATTAAATAATTATTGTTATTATTAAAAATTATTATTATTAAAAATCACTTTTTGTTCCAATTTATTTAGTTTTTTTTTTTTTATTTTTATTTCATTTTATTTCCTTTTTATTATTATTTCTTTTTTATTTTACTTATTTTTTAAATTAATTTATATTTATATGTATATATTTATTTTTATTTTATTATTTATTTGAATAATTACAAAATAAGCAAAATTATAAATATAAAATATGCAATTTAATATTATTAAATAATTATTGTTATTATTAAAAATTATTATTATTAAAAAATCACTTTTTATTCCAAATTATTTAGTTTTTTTTTTTTTATTTTTTTTATTTCCATTTTATTATATTTAATTTTTATTGTATTTTATTTTCCTTTGTATTTGAATTTTACTTACTTTTTTAATTCATTTTATTTATTTTTTTTTTTATTTGTAATTTTAAATTTTTATTTATAATTTAATTTAATTTTTACTTATTTATATATTTATTTTTATATTGGTAATTAATTTACTCTTTTAATTTTTTTAAGCTTCTAAAATTTCAAATTCAATTTCAAATTCTTCTTTCACTTTTAATAGGTTCATTTCACTCATTTTAAAATTTCGCTGATTTCATTTTGGAAAATTTTTGAAATTATGTTTGCCATTAACTATTCCAGAGACCATAAAAAAAAAACTTAGGTAATTCCATAAAATGTTTTCTCACAGGTTTGAAATGAAAACGTAGCAAAAGACGACAAAATGTAGACCACAAGTTAATTGCAAGCATTTGAATGTGATAGTTTTGTGGTTGTGTGATTAAATATTTCAATTAGTTAGTTAGTTGCACTAGTTGCACTAAAAGTAATAATGGTGGCAAAACACAAGACACACCACGAACGATGAAAAATAACGGTGCAAATAACGGATCATGAAAATGAAAGAAAGTCAAAGTCAGAGTCGAAGTCAAAGTCAAGCAACGAAGGCGCCAACGACAGGAGAAATAATAATAATAAAAAAAAAAACGAAGGAAAAAAAAAGGTCTGTTTGCTTAACCCCGTCGAGTATTGGCAAATTTATGAACATAAAGCTGCATTTATGCGTGCAGCTTATATGCAATAAAGGTAACTTAGTGCCAACAGTGTCATAAAGGCCGCTGCCTCATAAACAACAGTAACAGCAACAACAACACAAACAACAACAAGAGTAACAGCAAAAATAAAACCAAATGCAATAAGAAGTCATGCTTTAATCATTTGCAGCTTTAAGACTTCAAAATACCCTTTAGACCAGAGACTGTAAAATTGAATTTTACATAATCAAAAATTGTTTAAATTTCAACTGTAAAGTACAATTCGATGTAGACTGCAACAAGTTGCATATACCCTTTATCACAATGCAATGCAATGGGTATAGGGTATAAAAGTGAATTCAATAAGTGAATTTATGTGCAAAGACTGCAAAAGCGTAGCAAGCGAAAAGCGAAAATAAAATTAATAATCACAAGAATTTCACTTTTCACGCAACGACAGAAGACAACAATAACAACAACAACAACAACAACAACAATGCCAATAACAAACATCATCATCGTCTGCCATGTCACCCACAAAAACGAGAAGCGTCTGCAGCAGTAGTAAACGCAGTTGCATAAATTTATCGAAATTTGCATTTCGATTTTCGCTTCTTTTTTTTTTTTTTTTTTGGTTGCTGTCGCTGCTGCTGTAGTTGATGTTGTTGCATTTGGCCTACAAAAAATATATATATATATATGTATATGGCATCGATTGATCGCAGCGCAAGATATTTCAATTAGCGTAAATACATTTTTGTCGTTCGCATCGGACAAACAAACTGCTAGCATGCGAAAGAGATAGCACTAGTCATGTGAAAGAGAAATCGAAATATACAAAAATACAAATACAAGAAAATACAAGACACCTTAATGCCGTAAATGATGCGTGAGAGAAGTTGCGTTTTTTTCTCTTCAATTTTTTTTTTTGCTGATCTATGCAAATTTTATTGTTTGGTTGAACAACTTCGTTAGCTAAATATCAGCAAAAATATTCAACGATGGTTTAATTTTAATTTATGCGCAGCTAAAAACGAAATTTAAAAAAAAAAAAAAAAAAACTGAAATTATAATTGATTTGAAAATAATATTGGCAAACATAGTTGAAATTGAAGAAACTTAATATCACTGAAAAAATATTTTAATCAAAAACACAAAAAAAAAATTATAATAATAATAGTAATAATTTCCAGTGTTAATATTTCTATGAATAATCATTGAAAGTTCTGGTAATATACTGGCAATGTTTCTCCATTATTAAGTCTCATGTTTAAAAAATAAATTTGCAAGAAAATTTATAATTTGCTTTCATCATTTTGTTTAATTCTTTAAATTTTTATATATCTTAACGCAGCATTGCGTCAGAGCTCTGTAAATTTTTCTGTGTTCGTTCCATTGTCTTTTCTTTTTTTTTAGTTTTTGTTTTGCTTTTTATATTGGAACTAAAAAAAAAAACATATTACAGATTTACGCCTTATATAGAGTAGCATTAGACCAAAAAAAAAAGAGAAATTAAAAATTGTTGTTGGACGACGTCAAGATTTACTTTGTTTCTGAAGTTATAGATCATGTATCTTCGGGAACTATTGAGACACGCAACTGTTTAACACCACGTAAAATGACAATTTCTAATTCCTTTTGGCCATCAGCAAGTGCATCGTAGACATCAGATGAGTTCTTGATTTCCTTCTTATTAATATGCGTAACAATATCACCAGGCTGTAGACCACCACTATAAATCGCAAGAAGAAAAATAATTAAGATTTTATTTACATTTTATATAAATTGTCTAACCTGTGCGCCGGAGAACCAACAATAACTTTCCAGACGAGAACGCCATGTGTTAAATTTGTTGGCATATTCTGTGTGCGAGACTTTAACTCGAAAAGTATATCGGGCGTTAAAGTAAGCATTGTAATGCCCATATAACGTTTCACTGGATAACCAGTCTTATACGTTGAGCCTTTACGACGCCGTTCAGCAGCACGTTCCAGAAATACTTTAACATAATCAATGGGTATGGCAAAGCTAATGCCGGCCGTAACTTTCATTGAATTAACGCCAATTGCTTCGCCATCGAGATTTACTAGTGGTCCACCAGAATTGCCGAATGTAATTGCTGCATCTGTTTGTAAATAATTAATATCACGATTTCGTAATCCCAATTCCTGTGAAGCACGTTGCGTTGAACTAATGACGCCAGCTGTAACCGTATTGCTTAGCGCCAATGGACTTCCCAGTGCAATAACAAATTCACCGGAACGCAATGTGCTGCTTTTACCTAGACGCATTACTGGTAAATTTGATACATTTATTCGTAATGTGGCCAAGTCGGATGTTTGATCAACATCCTCAATTGTTGCAGGAAAGGTGCGACCATCGGATAGACGTACTTGTACCATAGTATTTGGTTTGTTAATTACAACATGTGCATTTGTTAGGATTAAACCATTTTGTTCAATAACGAAACCGGATCCATTGGATGCCGTTATCGGTTGCCCACTGAAATAATCGAAATGACGTGTATCTTTTATCTCAATGTATACAACCGAATCGGCACATCCGGCAACGACATCGGCAATAAAATTAAAATCACGACGGCGTCCTGTCATTGCGCGTGCCGTTAGTGATGGCGTTAACGGTTCGTGCTGTGCCACAACTGTGCTTGCCAATGCGCCCAATGAAAAGGGCAAAAAATAACGGAAGGCGCTGCGCCAATTGTATTGACTACCATATCCTTTGCTATCGTTGCTGTTGCTGTTGTTGTTACTGCTATTGTTGTTGCTGTTTTTATTATGGTTCTGATCATTGTTGTGCTGCCTGTGGTTGGCAGCATTTTCATCATTTTTGCTGCTACTGTTGCTGCTGTTGTTGAGAGTATGCGTGGTTCGATTGCTGCAATAATACAACGTTGGGGCACTGCAACGCCGTAAAAACCATTCTACATTGCAAATGCTGCGCAGCGCCATCAGTTTTTGTGTAATATGTGTATAAAAAATGTAATTGTTATTATTGTTATTCAATTTATGCTTAGCTCCCTGACACTTACGTGCACAGCTGTTTGAAAAAAACTTTTAGCTGTCTGCTATGTCACTCATCGGCGATTACCAGCCAACTATCGATAAGTGAGTCACGTTAAGAAATTTTTGAAATATGGGTAAATTATTTTAAAGACTTAATATTACTAATAAATAAATTAAAATAAAATATTTAATTGTTCACACTTTAATGTAACTCACAATTTGAACTCAGCAAACAAAATAATATATGTTGCAATAGCTATCGAACTATGCGATATTTGTGTCGTGTGTGGGAAACATAAAACTAAATAAATGTATATGTCATCGCTAAAAGAAGCATTATTAGACCTTCATTCGCAGTATCAAAACAGTTGACGATGGGTCGGAATTAAGTGTAAAGTTTATTAAAGTGAATAAATAATTAAAATGAATGTGTTAATTTAGTATATAATATTGAAAAGAGTGCCAACATGGAAGTTTTTCAAACCGATACGCACTATATTTTCGTTAAACGCGACAAGAGTCTCTGGTGGAATCGCAAGACATCGGAATTCACAATAAAACCAGGTAAAAATACAAAAAAAAAAAAAAAAACAAAGAGACAAGTCGAGACGGAGATGAATCATTGTGTTTGTGTAATGCAGCTGTTTTTTTTTTCCTTTTTTTTTGCTTTTCATTTGTAATTACAAAATGTGTGCGTATGAGCATAGTTGCTGTTGTTGTTGTTGTTGCTGCTGCTTGTGCTTCCGTCTCGTTTAAGCCTTATCAGCATTTTACTCACGTTTTTGCTCTTGAGCACGAGAACGTGAACGGATGGACGGACGGTTAGTCGCCCTGCAGTCTGGTGGCAAAGACACTTAAATGTTTATAAATATGCCTTTACATGTGTTGTGTGTGGGTGTGTGTGTGTATGTGTATGTGTATGTGTATGTATTTATGGGAGGCCTTGTATATGTGTATAGATGTAAGGCTGCTCTAGTTTTCAGCTGAATGTCAAGGCTGGTGCTCCCAGGGGAGTCCAGCTTTTGGCTGACCAACATAATGACATCGTTAGCTTTGTTTGTTGCCTTATAGGTGACTGTTGCGTCTGCTCTTTATTGGTTGACTAATGCCCAAAAAAAAATTGTGTCTTCATTTATTTAATTTACTGCAATTTCATTTAATTTCCTCAACTTAATTGATAAAAACAAAATGTAACTCGCATAAAGTTTATTTCATGATTTTCATTTGTTGCATTTATTAAACTAATAATAATAAAATTGAAGATAAATCATAATATATGTACATATATATTATATTCTTATCACATATATAAACTAAATTATTTTGCAAACAATATTCTTCCCCCCCCCTCTCTCTCTCTACTTTATTTCGAAAGAAAGCTTTTGGAAATTTCCACTAATTGTAGCTTTTGCTATGTCCACAACTATTATTTATTAATTCCGTAAATGTTTGTCTTTGCCGTCAGTTAGTGTCCAGTTTTATACATGTTATTTACTGATGGTTATAGAAATAGCTTTGCCATCAATTAGGATGCATGTTACTTTACTTTGTACGTGTACATGTACTGCCCTTCGTCATGTTAATTGCGCAGTCATTGAACAATTAAAGTAATTCCATGAACAACACGCAAGGCTTAAAGTATTTTTACAATTTTCATTTTGATTAAAATTTAACATTGTCCTTTTTTTTCTGCGCTGTCCATTTTTTAACTGAAGTCACGATTTTCTAAAGTGACTCATTCAATGTCTCTGACTTTAGACCTTTTTTGTTTTTTTTCGTTTTTGTTTTTCTTGCAAAACATAAATCTCTCTCAAGGTCACAGTAGCAGCAATAAAATGGGAGCACCAGCCTTGACATTCAGCTGAAAACTAGAGCAGCCTTACATATATACACATATACAAGGCCTGCCATAAATACATACACATACACATACACACACACACACCCACACACAACACATGTAAAGGCATATTTATAAACATTTATTGTGATTTGATGTCTTGCGATTCCACCAGAGACTCTTGTCGCGTTTAACGAAAATATAGTGCGTATCGGTTTGAAAAACTTCCATGTTGGCACTCTTTTCAATATTATATACTAAATTAACACATTCATTTTAATTATTTATTCACTTTAATAAACTTTACACTTAATTCCGACCCATCGTCAACTGTTTTGATACTGCGAATGAAGGTCTAATAATGCTTCTTTTAGCGATGACATATACATTTATTTAGTTTTATGTTTCCCACACACGACACAAATATCGCATAGTTCGATAGCTATTGCAACATATATTATTTTGTTTGCTGAGTTCAAATTGTGAGTTACATTAAAGTGTGAACAATTAAATATTTTATTTTAATTTATTTATTAGTAATATTAAGTCTTTAAAATAATTTACCCATATTTCAAAAATTTCTTAACGTGACTCACTTATCGATAGTTGGCTGGTAATCGCCGATGAGTGACATAGCAGACAGCTAAAAGTTTTTTTCAAACAGCTGTGCACGTAAGTGTCAGGGAGCTAAGCATAAATTGAATAACAATAATAACAATTACATTTTTTATACACATATTACACAAAAACTGATGGCGCTGCGCAGCATTTGCAATGTAGAATGGTTTTTACGGCGTTGCAGTGCCCCAACGTTGTATTATTGCAGCAATCGAACCACGCATACTCTCAACAACAGCAGCAACAGTAGCAGCAAAAATGATGAAAATGCTGCCAACCACAGGCAGCACAACAATGATCAGAACCATAATAAAAACAGCAACAACAATAGCAGTAACAACAACAGCAACAGCAACGATAGCAAAGGATATGGTAGTCAATACAATTGGCGCAGCGCCTTCCGTTATTTTTTGCCCTTTTCATTGGGCGCATTGGCAAGCACAGTTGTGGCACAGCACGAACCGTTAACGCCATCACTAACGGCACGCGCAATGACAGGACGCCGTCGTGATTTTAATTTTATTGCCGATGTCGTTGCCGGATGTGCCGATTCGGTTGTATACATTGAGATAAAAGATACACGTCATTTCGATTATTTCAGTGGGCAACCGATAACGGCATCCAATGGATCCGGTTTCGTTATTGAACAAAATGGTTTAATCCTAACAAATGCACATGTTGTAATTAACAAACCAAATACTATGGTACAAGTACGTCTATCCGATGGTCGCACCTTTCCTGCAACAATTGAGGATGTTGATCAAACATCCGACTTGGCCACATTACGAATAAATGTATCAAATTTACCAGTAATGCGTCTAGGTAAAAGCAGCACATTGCGTTCCGGTGAATTTGTTATTGCACTGGGAAGTCCATTGGCGCTAAGCAATACGGTTACAGCTGGCGTCATTAGTTCAACGCAACGTGCTTCACAGGAATTGGGATTACGAAATCGTGATATTAATTATTTACAAACAGATGCAGCAATTACATTCGGCAATTCTGGTGGACCACTAGTAAATCTCGATGGCGAAGCAATTGGCGTTAATTCAATGAAAGTTACGGCCGGCATTAGCTTTGCCATACCCATTGATTATGTTAAAGTATTTCTGGAACGTGCTGCTGAACGGCGTCGTAAAGGCTCAACGTATAAGACTGGTTATCCAGTGAAACGTTATATGGGCATTACAATGCTTACTTTAACGCCCGATATACTTTTCGAGTTAAAGTCTCGTACACAGAATATGCCAACAAATTTAACACATGGCGTTCTCGTCTGGAAAGTTATTGTTGGTTCTCCGGCGCACAGGTTAGACAATTTATATAAAATGTAAATAAAATCTTAATTATTTTTCTTCTTGCGATTTATAGTGGTGGTCTACAGCCTGGTGATATTGTTACGCATATTAATAAGAAGGAAATCAAGAACTCATCTGATGTCTACGATGCACTTGCTGATGGCCAAAAGGAATTAGAAATTGTCATATTACGTGGTGTTAAACAGTTGCGTGTCTCAATAGTTCCCGAAGATACATGATCTATAACTTCAGAAACAATGTAAATCTTGACGTCGTCCAACAACAATTTTTAATTTCTCTTTTTTTTTGGTCTAATGCTACTCTATA
>JBAMBR010004510.1:0-24750 GCA_037044475.1 Zaprionus obscuricornis | reverse complement strand
TATGGAATGCCGCACAAATTAAAAGGTGCGCACAAGTTGAAATCGTTGACTTGCATCGTGAGCTGCTACTCAGCAATTGCAATTACATATGTATGCATGTATGTATGTATGTAAGATTTCAAACTCCAAAGCCAGACAGAACTGAACTGAACTCAAATCAAAATCAAAATCAAGACCAAATGTGTTTGTGGGCAACATGAACGGAACGGAAATAAAGCCGCTCCGTGACCCCCTCAATTCTCTCTTTTATTACCCTCTCTCTCTCTCAACATCTCAAAGTTGCTGTCGCTGTTGCTGTCTTTGTCTCTATCTCTATCGTCTGTTGCTTCTTTTGGGTTTATCTATAAAAATGCGCGTAGAAACAAAGGCAAAATGTTGGTAACTTGATTGTGGGGGCCGGACGACACATATAAATTATCAACGACGCATTTTGTTGTTGGAGCGGCAGCAGCAGCGGCAACCAGTCAGCTAGCCGGCTGTGTTCTCTTGCTAGTTATATGCATAGATACAGATATAGATATAGATACATATATAGATACATATAGATACATATATATAGATACTTACATGTCTGAATGATCTTGCACAGGTACAGCCTACACACACACACACACAGCGTGAATGAAATGAAATTCTTGAATGCTTTATGCTGTGCAAATCAAATCAATTTTATACTTTTATGCATATTATATACTATTATGCGTGAGTTGTTGCGTGAGTCAATGCACGACACGACACGACACGACACGATACGACATGATACGATACTACTACTTCTAAAAATTATGCATAAATAATACTTGTACTACTTGTTTTTAAGACGCACCCTTGTTCCATAAAAAAAAGTGACATTTTTTTTATCTTTGTGGCACACTTTGAAGTATAGAACATAAATTTAAATTAAAAATCAATAAAAAAACAGAGAAAAATCAATAAAAAAAAAACAGACAAAAATCAATAAAAAAAAAATTAATAAAATACAATTGAATGCGACTGGTTTCAAGAAATTCAAACAAAAGCGATTTAATTAATATTTGATTTGCAATGATTTTTCAATGTACGTCATCAAAATTATATCAGTTTTTTTTTTTTTTGTCTGATCTAAATCAAGCGTTTTTTTTTATTCTGTAGTTAACTAAACAATTGTTGTCTGAGTATATACTAGATTTAATAATTACATTTTGTTGTTAATAACTTTAAATACTGCAGTATTTTTATAAGTATTTTTTTTAAGTATTTTTTAAGTATTTATTATGCATATTATATTAATTTATTTATTTTTTTTGTGCACAGTGCATAAAAACGTGATTTATATAAGAAAAAAAATTTATTAAGCAAATATATTTACAGCTATTGTAGATAAAGCTTAAATCTTTAGATTTCTTGTAGTATTAGTTTAAAGATATTTTAGAATCTTCATTAAAAATCGTTGTAGAAAAAAGAGAAAAATAAAAAATAAAAGCAGCAAGTAAATGAATCGCGCAAAGTGACTAACTGTGCTTAAAGTAACTTTTGCTATGTTTTAGTTGCTGTTTCTTTTATTGTTTACACAATTGTTAAAACAGTGGCAAAGTGCGGAATCATGTTGTTGTTGTTGTTGTTGCTGTTGCTGTTGTTGTTGTTGTTGTTGTAATTGTTATTGCTTTGCTCAGTGTGTTCTGTTTTTTTTTTTGGTGGCTTATTAGCCACACTTTGCTTTATTTACACAACGTCATCGTCTTTGTCGCTGTTGCCGTCATTGTCTTTCTTATTGTTGTTGTCGTTGTTGTTGTTTTTAACTGGCGCTTGAAGTGCGATGGGCGTTATGCGGGAAAATAAGGTCAGGCCCAGAACTTTCGAAAATAAGTTTTTTTTATTTTTTTTTAGCTGTTGTCTTGGGTTTTGTTTGGGCTGCTGCTGCGTGTAAACCAAATTGGCCAAAAGGCTGTACTGGCAAAGCCATGGCGTAAACAATTAGTCAACTTTAGTGCGGCCCATTTGTATCTGACAGATATATGTACATATATATATATATGCGCTTTGCATGAGAGGCAACGCTTAAGCGCAACCATTGACACTCGCACGGGATGACTACTAACCCGTTTTCGTTTCCCTTCTACATCATCAACAACATCATCATCATCATCATCATCATCTTCTGCTTTTTTTCTTCTTTTTGTTGTTGTTATTGTTGTGATTCTTTTTGCTGTTGGAGCAGCCAATTACCAAGCCCAAAACATACTTGCAAGAATTTTTGTATCTTTAACTTTTGATTCATGCGAAACGATGCGCAAGAAGCGCCGCAACCTACATAACATATGTATGCATCTGCTGTAATCTCTATACATTTGTAATTGTATCTGTATCTGAGCTCCGCTGTGACGCATCATCTGCGATACATATATACATATATATATATGTAGTAAACAATTGATGCTTAAGCTGCTTCTTGAGCTTTGATTGCTTTTGATTAAAATTTTAGTTTCATTGTATTTCATCGATTGACTTTCATCGCATCGCTTTAAAACGTTTTTTTTATTTTTTTATTTTTTTTTCAAGCTGTGCAACTATGCGCAGCATACGATGCTTGCTTGCTGCGCGTTTTCAGTTTCATTCATCGATAAATCTCAACTCATAATTGCAGATTCGTTGTTGGGGATTACAAATCACACTGAAAAATTGTTTTCATTTTCTATTTTGTTACTTGAGCGAGAAAGCGGCGGGCTTGGCCCGCATCGACCCAATGTTCGCATATATCTTCTCTTTTTTTTTTTTTGTAAGACGCGTGTGAAACATTTTTATTGCCATTGCCCTCGAAAATAACAAAAAAAAAAAATATTAATAATAATAAAAAATTAATAATAAAAAACACATGTAAATGTAAATGTTGATCGATTTTTTTTTTTCTAGCTGAAAAGAAAATATACAAAAAAAAAAAAGCAAAATATTTTAATAGTTTTTCATCTCTTTTTCTTTTTTGCAGAAATTTTTGCAGACAGCAAAAAAGCAGCACGCAACCGCAACACTTTGCTTGGTAATTATATATATATTTTTTTTTATTATTATTAAATTTTCTTTTAATTTCAATCAATTATCGACGTGCAGATGCTGCTGTTGCTCAGACAAATTTCTAAAAGATTTATGCCAAAAAAATCGACATAAAATTTAATGAAAACAGAAATAAGTAAAAAAAAATGTAGATGCATAAAAATTTAAAAATTTTTATTACTGACTAGTTTCAAAAGTATCTTTCCTTGTATTTCATATCGTTTAGTTATGATATAATGCTGCTGGGTTAAAGTTCTTTTCATGTTTCATATTTATGCCTCTAGAGAAGTAGCTATAGAGAGTGTATATATAAAAGCAAGTAGTAGTACTATGCTACATCTGTAGCGTAACGGTTACAGCAGACGCAAATATAGCTTGTGTTGTGTTGCCATTAGTTGTGCTGAGGCACGCAACAATTTTGCATGGCCCACTGCATGCACGTTCAGAACATATTAAATGTGGGTCAAGCTTTTGATGAAGCAAATTTCTTGCATAATATATATATAATACATATATACATACAACTTACAACTAATGATCGACAAGCAGTTAATTCTTTAAAGGCAACCATTAGTTTCTTGTTTTTTTTTTTTTTTTTGCACCTGTTCACACACACAGACACACATACACACACACATAGTAAAATAGTCGTAACTGTTGAACGGCACTTAAATGTTAATTTACATCACAAACGCATTGACTTTTCAGCACGTTCAGTTTCGAGTTTGTGCGTTTTAATTGCACCCAACGATTCCCCGTTGGCTTCATACATGTAATTACCTCACACACACACAGACATATACATAAAGCTCTCACACGTCATACATGCAAATGGTGTTGGCCTACTCCATAAAAGTTGTTTGCCAATGGCCCTAACCTTTAACTAGTCAATGATGATATAGCTAAAATCCCCCAATAATAAATCGAACAACATCGTAATGGGGTCGCGATCCATGTATTATTCCAAGACCGAGACGCAACGCACAGGTTTTTAAGTGGCGCTTGTTTTGCTCAACTTTTTTTATGTTTTATTATTGTTCGAACTTATGCAAATCTTAATCGTTAGCTAGTTCGACTCGTAGAGGAGTCTGTATAATTTTTTTTTTTTTTTGTAATTTTTTTCAAACTTCACTATACATATATACACACATATTCAAGTATATTCGGGGTCATATATATAAATCTTTGTTAATTTATTGAAATTATCTGCTTGGTTAACTTTTCACTCACTTTACAGACAATCACTAAATCTTTTAGCTGTAAATAGCTTTAAAAATTTGTTTTTTGTCTAATTGCAAAAAATCTCATAGTATGACCAAGTCCGTCCGGTATTAGAAATCATGATCATCGAAATATGTCAACGAGCGGAAATTGAACAATAGCTAAAATTTGCACATGCATTGCAAATAATTGTTTTCTGTGTTTTTCTATTTTTTTTGTTTTATGCAAACATGCAAACATTTCAGCGCATGTTTTTTTTTCTCTCTCACTCTTCTCCCATTGCCTATATATATTATATATTTTTACAAAGTTGACTTCTTGGAATTTTATTACTACATAATTAAAAGCTACTAAATCTGTTGAATTTTGACAATAAAATCAACATATGTTCGATTAATATATTATGCAAAAATCTTTGCTAAACTTTTAACTTGGCTTAAACAATAGAATAAAGAAATATATATATTAGCTAATTTCATGACCAAAAACAAATAAGGGAAAATAAAAAAAAAGCTAAAATAAAACTATAAAACCAATCAAGAAAATAAATGAAGTTACCAAATATTTATATGCATAAATTATAAAATCTTGTCATATGTCATAATTTGGGGAATATAAACAGGTTACCCAGCCTCTGGATAAATGATGTCAAAATTTTCATATTAAAAATTATACAAAGATATATTTTTATATATGTTGTTGTTGTTGTGTAGTCTTGACTTTCATCAGCTAGTTTCGTATAATAAAATTTATTGATATATCAAACTATAATAAAAACTCTTTCAACTTCTCTGATAAATTTCACAATTGAAATGATTTTTTTTTTTTTGTATTTAAATTTTAATTATTTGTTCATGCCCCGAGAGTTCTTGACGTTTGCTGTGCTAACAAATGAAGAATTAACTCTTAGTTTCACTTGTCTACGGAAATCGGACATGGCTCAGACTCAGTTTCACCGTTTGCAATGGCACGTAGCCAAGCCTTGTTGTAGTTTTTTTTTTTGTTGTATCCACATGACATGTCATTTTGGGCACAGTGAGAGTTACTTGTCCAAAATGTTGTGTATTAAAGACATTAAGAAATTCTTGCAGTAAAAGTGCTTGAACAAAATGAAAACTGAAGCTCAAGATCAGCTAACAGCTGTCAGCTATAACAGCTAACGGGCATCTGTTATATAGACAGAGATAGAGCCAAAAACAGAGCCATCTGTAAATTGTTTTGGCACATGCCAAACCCCATGATCCGCCAGACCAAACCCCAAGCTTAACTATCAAACAAGCGCCACAGACCTGTCTGCGCAAGCGCAAAGAAAAAGTCTAAACAAGAAAAAAAAAAACAGAACCAAGAAGCAATTATAAATTCGCTAAGCTGTTTGCCAGCTGCGGTAGCTGAAATCTCTTTTATTTATATTTGATTTTTTTTTGCTATGATAATTATCAAGGGGGGAACTGCGGTGCTGTGCGGGCGGCATAGAAATAAATACTTATGAAATTTTTACGTTCAAATGTGCGTCAGCAGAAAATGTTTGATTGGCCAACAATGGCAACAAATATCACAAAAAAAAAAGGAAAACAAAAATTAGTTTGCAGAGATTGTTGTTGCGCAGTTTGTTTGTCTCGTGTTTCTTGTGTGAGACGCGTGCGGCAAGTTTTTTTTTTTTTTGTTTTGTGTGTTAATTTGTAATAATTAATTTGTATTTCTTGCCCGGCAGCTAATGAGTTATTTATTAATCCAGCGACAAGATCTATGGAATATACGCGGATTATTTTTATTTTTATTTCTAGATTTCTTGGTAAAATTCCCTTTAAAAATTTATAAATATTCACTAATTATTAGCAATTGCTTTTTAATTATTATTATTTTTTTTTATCATTTTGTTTTTATAAATAAATATTTAAATGAATTTCCAGTAGTTAAGCTTAACTAATTAATGATTTAAATATCAATTTAATATTAAATGGGGAACAACTCACGTTGCACGTCCAAGTGATTGACTTGCATTCCACAAAACAAACCAAAACCATCATATAACATATACGGAAAAAGAGTTTCCTTAACCTCGCCCTGCGCCCCTTTTCCCTTTACTGCACCAAGTATTCAGACATATATGGCAAAAAAAAAATGTATAAAAAAGTGAGTCGTAACTTTCATTGCGTGTGGAATTCATTGCCCAAAATGCAATTAACTGCGGTAACTGGGTAAAAAACTACAAAAAAAACAAAAACAATTTAGTAGTAACTGGAAACTGTAGAGTAATGTAAGAGTACCGGGTACCCGAATACCTAGATACTGGGAACTTACATACTGCTGTAGACTAACTACATTTCTGGCTACTAGGTTTATGTGTCTTTAATGAAAATGCATGAAAATGCACTGCCAATTTGTAGGCAACAAATTGACAACAACAACAACAACAACAACAGCGACAAACGACATACGAAACTAACAAGCAACATCAGCAACAATGACAACAACAACAACAACAACAAAAGGCAACTTTGTGTCGTGCAATGCATTTAAACTGTTTAATGTCTGGAACGAGTTAAGGAATCTAAAAATTAAATCTAATGATGTTTTTTTTTTTCTATTTCTTTTGTAGCTAAAACTATTTTTACTTATCATTATAAACCAGGCAGTGAGTATTTTTATATATATGTGATTACACAACGTTTGCAAAGATTTCAATTTTTGTTCATTATAAGTTGATATTATCTAAGCATAAATAAAATTTTATATCCTTGCAGAGAGAGAGTCTGTATTTTTGTAGCGCTTGTAAAGAGACGTAATAGACCCAAAGTATTTATATACTTGCTCAGCAGCAAGAGCAGTTTTCCCCAAATCTATTCGACTGTCAAATTTTGACTCTAATTAAGACTATTCCATCATATAGCCAACATAGCCATCGTTGCCATCGATCAAAAGTTTTTTTGTTCTCTTACAAAAATTATAGTTAAATGTACGATAATCGAAAGTTGCTTCTAGCTGCTATAATTCACAAATATTGCGATACAAGAATCCATCCATTGAAAAATGAATTTTGTATTTTTTCTATTTTTTTGTGCTGTTGTGATTTATTTTAATTTTGATTAATTTTCATTGCTTTTAATACGTATCTACATCAAGTTGATGTAATTTAAAGCGTGCCGCTAATTCGTCAACATTATGACAATGTATATTGTACTTTGGCAACATTTGATTTTTTTTTTTTGCGCTCTCAGTGTGTGCGAATTGCGCATTACTATAATTCTATGATCTTGGTAATAGAATCTGTATAATTTATATATGATTGAGCTTTTGCTTTATTACGTTTGACATGCATGACACTCATTTTGGCATTTTCAAATTGCGTGCCTTTCAAATATATATCTAAATATATATAGCTATATCATTAAGTTAACGTAATATCTATGAGATAATCTTCTGGTAAAATGAGCTAAAAATAACGACAAAAAAAAAAAAAATAAAATTAACTGCAAATATTTATTAAATTATTAGCTGAAAAATATAGCAAAAATAGTAATTTAAACATGTAATATCTATTACAGAGTATTACATAGTCGTAACATACAGTTGAACGCACGCAAGAGCAAACACTTGTTATTCAATTTTTAGGCATAGATCAAAATTTTAATGCTGCTCACAGAGCATGAATCAACTAGACAAGCATAAAATATAATTTTTTTTTTCTCTTTTCTTCTTCTGGCAGTTGAAGAACTTGTAAAAAAAAAATAAATAAGTAAAAGAGGCGTTGAAAACAACAATTTTGAATACATGTTAATCTTATCAAGTTCTCATAAAAGCATCTCAAAAAAAATTGAGAAAGAAAAAAAAAATAACATCTCAAGACTTGAGTAGACTTGAATTTATTTGCGAAAGCTTTTAGAATGAGCTAATAAATAAATTTATGAATTAACCAAATGTGGCGACTCACACATTTTAACGTGTATTTCAAAACGTACAAAAAAAAATTAGCATTGCGAAATAAATATTAAAAAAAATAAGTAAAAAAAAACTTGTATTAAATCTTTTGGTATTTCATCAAAATTTTGATTGCAAAATATATTTTTTTTATTATTATTATTATTATTATTATTTATATAAAATTGATATCGATGCGTTTTCTAGTATTTGGCAATGTTTTCCTTCAAATTAATTTCATGCGCTATGTTTACATTGAGAGGCAATTCAGCTTTTTTTTTTTTTAGCTTTTTTAGCTTTTCGCTGTCTTGCTTTGAGCCGCTTATTTATTTATTTCTTTTATATACACACATATATATATTTTTTTATTTTTTTTATTTTTTATTTTGTTCGTTATTGAAATTGGAATTGCATTTGGAATTTGTAATCAATTTGTGCGCTAATTGAAATTCAATGGACTGCGGCCAACTCAATGGATTCGCGATTCCTCACCTCTTACATTTGCCACTCTGTATCGTCTACCTCCTCCTCTCTCCCCTCTACCATCCTTCAGCAATTACAATGCAAAATTTCAGTTTATTTTTTTATTTTTTTTTTTTTTTTGCGAGCTGCGCATACAAATAGTAAAAATGTCGCTGAATACCTTTTGAATATAAAATATTTACAAAGCTCTTAAAAAAATGTTTTTTTATATTTGTTTTGTATACGATAAGAAGTGTAACAAAATGTGCAAGCTATAAATAAATATGGCAGATAAACAAATTAATTAAAAAAAAATAAAATATATATTACATTTAACAAAAAATGAAAAAAAAAAAAAAATGATGCAATTTCATTCAGAGATTGTCGACTATCGAAAATGAAGCAAGCTCTGCAATATAATATTATTTATTATATAAATTGTGTGAGCGAGAGAGAGAAAGGCATAAATTTATATTAATTCGATATGGATAATCTTAGATTAAAGCTTTTGTTTTGTAGCTAGTAACACAATACGGAAGTCATGGCTATACTTCCCATAACCCCAAGCTAAGCTTGCCATGCTCCAAATTATCAAGAGCGCGCACCCTTCGCTAGAGTCACACCAAGGTTTTCACCTAACCAACATGGTCATACTGTGGTTTGTCTTACCAGCTGTGGCTCTGTCTGTGTGTGCTTTTGGCCAGGTGAATGCATTTACTAGAGAACAGTGTAGCATATTGCGACCGCAACAGCCAACAAAGCCATAAAATTGCAAAAAAAAAAAACGGTTAGCAGTTTCACATTTTTGGCAGCTGGCCCAAACAAATAACAACAGCAACAGCAACAAACATAACTGCTGCAGTTAGCTAGGCAAAATTCAAAAGTTTTCAAAAAAAAAAATTTTCTCACGTAACAAGTACACAAAAATAACAACAGCAACAGCAGCAGCAGCAGCGGCTAAGGAAAAACACAACCAGGTTGGGCCGAGGCAATTTACTTGGCGTCGCAGTTGTTGTTGCTGCTGCTGCTTAGGCACATGTTTATACACACACACACACATACAGAGAGAGAGAGACACATATATATATATACTAATAGTTGGCACATACTTGTATAGCATATTGGTATGCGATTTTGTTGGCAACATGTTTGCCAATTTTTTGGCGTCTGCGCAATCCATAAGAGGGGCATTAAAGCCTCAGTCGCAGTCGCTGTTGCAGTCAACTATAGATTCGGTACTCAAGCTTGATTCTAAATATCGAAGGAGGAGATTGCAAGTAGCTGCGGCTACCACTCAACAACCTTGGCTAATGGCCAGTGGTTTGGCTGACTGACATGGCTTGATATCAACACAACTGAAGCTGTAGCTCAAGCTGCTGCTGTAAAGTTGTAGTTGAAGCTGCAGTTGTTGTTGTTGTTGTGCTGAATTTTTCGGCATGTGGCATGTTTTGCAAGCGCTCGTAACTTAATGCCTGGCTGGCTCCCAGCTCCCAGCTCTCAGCTCTCAGCTCCCAGCTTCCACTTCAACTTCATTCGCTATGCCTTTTGGTCACCCGATGCCGCCGCCACCGTCCCGTTTCTTTCATATGTGTTGGCCAATTTACTGGCTATGACTAAGCAGAGGCGTGGCTTATAGTTTCTTTGGCTACTCGCCTGTATTTTATCTTGGCCAAGAATTTGACTTTTGATCTTTTTTTTATATGCTGCCTAAACGCTGCTTGCTGCTGCCCAGGCTAAATTATTTTCGATAAATAATCCAGATTCACAATTGCTGCCGCTTGTTGTCCGCAATGGAAAATTTTCACACGAATTTCATCAAATGCACGTTAATTGTTTAACAAAATAAAACTAAACGCGCAAAAATTTTTTGTTCAGCGCCACAAATGAATTAAATGATAATGTCATACAACCTGCCCCCGCCCCCCAAATACTGCCTGTAGTATTGGGAGGAAGAAAAAAAAGTTGTCACAGATTTTTTTTATTTTTTTTTATTATCAACGTTGATCAGTTGATATATCAAATTATCTATTTGACGCACGAATAAAGTTTCATATATAAAATCAAAGCAAAAAAATTGAAAGTGGAAAGCAAACCTTCAAGTTTCTTATGCAGCTTTTATTGCAAAAATAAAATATAAAACAAAAAAATACAAATGTAAATACAACATTCCAGACATGCTGATGATGATGATGATGATGACATTTGTTTGCCATTCAAGAAGTTTTGTAAACAATTTTGTTAACAAATATCTAAAAATAATATTAATAATAATGATTATGATGATGATGATGATGATGACAATATTCTAGACTCTACAGGCAAACACCCACAAAATGAAATCATCATTAGGCTCGTGCCGCCGTAACAATAGCCACACCTGAAGACAAGTAACGTGTCGCAAAAGCAATTCTTCTTTCATTTTTATTTACATAATCAACGGGCGAAAGGTGCTGCTGCTGCTGATGATGTTGATGTGTTTTGCTACGCAGTAAAATATTAATTACAATTTAACTAGATTTTTTTTTATTAATTGTTTTGCTTGTTTAATTCTATATAGTTTGTGCTACTCTCACTAATGAGACATAAAGCATATAAAAAAATATATTTGTAATATTTTTCGTATTACTTTGACTTGTTCAAACGTAGCGTAATATTGTTTGTGCTTATATAATTTGTCATTAGAAGCTTAATTATATATTCATTCATTTTATTTATTTATTATAGTATATTCACATTACATGTTTTCGCAATTTTCCAGTCAGTTTGCCATATAGAAGTATGTTTATGGCGCATCATCATCATCATCATCATCATCATTCCGGCTCATCTGTACTTTTGATTATATGTGATTTTATTTAATTGAATTAACATTTTCTACGATATATAGTTATATATATAGCGATATATATATATATATATATAAGTGATATTTATAGCTTATTGTTTTGCTTTGTTTTTTTTCACTTTATTTTTATATTTTCTTTATTTTTTTGCATTTCTTTCAATCGTCGTGTTTTAACATTTAATTAGTTAAATTTTTTAGCATTTAAACACTAAATAATTAAAGACTGCAAAAAAGAGATATGATATGGCCTTAGCTTTTTAACGTTGTTGTTGTTTTTCTCTTATTCCTTTTTTTATGTGCTTCTCTTATAGCATTTATCATTAGATAGACACATGATTTGAATAATCAAATGGAACGTGTCCATGTGCAGGTCAAGATATGAATATATGTATGTACACAGATACTTTAACAAAATTGTATAAACAAAACGCATAAGAAACTTCTACTAGATGTGTATGTATGTGTGTGTGTGAGGAGGATTTTGATACAACTTTAATTTAATATAAACAATTCACGATTTTGTTATAGCAGCAACATAGAAAAGAATATTGAAAAACAAGAAAGAAAAAAAAAAAAAAATAAATGGCATATATTTATATTTAAACATATTTCTTTTATATTAGAAAGTGTGAATTAATGAGAATGAGAGAGAGAGAGAGAGAGAGAAAGAGCGAATCATTAAAATATAAACAAATATTCATAAGCATATAAATTGTTAATAATATTTATAATAATATTTAATTTGAAAGCTTTTACATGCCATTAAATTTAATAAATGCCTTATATATTATTTTATACACTGATATGCTTGTTTTTAAATAGCAATAATTGCAGGGTATTATGAAAGAGCTGATGTCTGTCAAGTGAAATATTTGCTGCTCGCATTCTTCACATTTTGCTATATAAGTTGCATTATATTATGTTGCTACGTTTTAGCGAGGATTAACTTTTACCGCCGACAGCAATACTTGAATTTAATTAAAAACTCAAATCAAAAAATCATAAAAAATCACAAAATGAATATGAATATGAATATAAAAACACTTGTTGAATCAGTTGATCAAGTAAAAGCCAAGTGTAAAATTTATCCATGGTCATTGGGCAACAAAAAGTTAAAGCGGCTTGCTTTTGCAGTTGCCTTGCAGCATACTGTCAAACTGCAACAGCAGCAACAGCGGCAACGACAACAGCAACTAGAGACAAGAGCAACATGTGTATAAAATCTCAAGAGAGATGAAGTACTAGAAACAGTTGACTCAAACAACTCTTGGCAAAACTATGATACGAGTATTCACTATGACTGCTGTTGCGACTGTTGCAGCAGCAGCCGCTTGTTGTTGTTGTTATTATTGCTGTTGTGTAAATGCAATACAAAACACAAACATTAAGTTGTCGTCAGTATTCGCATGTTTTGCATTTAGTTATTGCTCAATTAACCTCCTTAGCGACATTTGTTGTTGTTGTTTTTTTTGTGTTGCTAATAAATTTGCAACAAAACCCTTTTGGCTATGATGACAAACTATTTGTCATGTGATTTTTGTATATTTTTTTTTTCTATTTTTACCTGAATTGTTTTTGTTTTTTTTTTTATTCCCTTCAAGTTTTTGGTGAAACTCGCCACTTGGCACGCCTTGCCCGCAACTGCTGCCTATGCCCATGCCCATGCCCCATTGTTGTAGTTGAGAAATGATTTTGTACAATAAGACAGCACAAAATTTATTTGCGAATAGTTTTTATTTTTATTTTTTTTTTCCTATGATGATAAACAAGCAACAGAGACACACAGCAACAAGATAACATTTCAGATAACTGAACATTTCAGATAATTATAATTAGCCAAAATTGCAAACAACAAAAAACGACAAAAAAAATTATTTTGTTTTGTTGCCTTAACTTTCACTCTATGTGCAATTGGGATAATACTATATTTTTTTTCTATATGCTGCTGCTGCTACTTCTTGCTTTTTATCTATATAAATATATATTTTATTTATATTTATTATTTTATTTCCGTTGCACAAAATTTGTTTGTTTATATTATGGAATATTGTTTGACTTTTACCTGCAGGCAATTAAATGAAATAATAATATTTTTTTTTTTTATTGTTTAAATATTTACATTTATTTCGCGAATATTGAAGATATTTTCTGGCAGTTTATTTAATTTAATTTTTTTGTTTACTTATTCGAAATGCGTTTTAATTTTTTATTGTTATTCACGTAAATGAATGCAAATAATGAGTGACAAAAAAAAAATAAAATAAATAAATATTATTATTATTATTTTTATTATTTTTGTATGGATAATTCTTTCTTTTTTTTTTGTATAGTATATACAGTGAGACATATCAATATTCTATCAGTTAGTAGTCTTTTATGGCCTTTGTCCTGTGTTTGGCATATTAATGAAGTTCACAAAGTTAACAAATTTGTTGATATGCCATAAAAGCCAAAACTTCAACATCAAATTCAACTTCCATATGGAAATTGTGTGCGTATAAAATACAATGCGTAAAATATATATAGATATTTATATATATAATATATATAAATGCAAATTATAATAAAAATAAGAAGAAGAACAACAACAACACCGAGAGCTACTACTTCAAAATGATGTCAAGGCATTCACTTTCAAAAACCAATTTTAAAAAAAAAAAAGGTTTTTACTCTGACAGCAAGAAATTTAATAAGCAAACCAAAATTACACAGACATCAAAAGCAACAAAAAAAAAAATAAAATTAAAAAATAAAAAAAAAAAAAAAACAATAATAATAATAATATTAAAACCTGCTGCCGGCTGCTGCTGCTTGCTGCTGCTGCTTGCTGCTGCTGCTTGCTGCCTCAATTAACTGAAAAACATAAAGACAAACTGAACTTAATGTCGGTTCAACTGAAGCCCATTAAAACCAACTCTGACTCTGACTCTGACTCTGAATCTGACTTCAATTCCGACACCGACACTGACTCCAACGCCTTCTGCTGTTTTGACCCTTACCCTCCCTCCCTCCCTCCCACTTTTGCTACTCTAAAACATAAATCTCTTAACTTACGTTGATTCGACACAAAAGGCTAAACACGTCAAGTATTTAGCAACGTTCTTTACAGTGTCTGACGACGGATTTGTTCTGGGCGTCGGGTAAACTAATAAACTTGTACAAAGCAACTAAAAATTGTAACTGCTCGACAATAAATATACCCTGTAGAAGCAACAAAATTGCTTTCAATTTATGCTGCATATAAATTTCAATTTCATGTTCAATTTGGAAATCTCTTTCGCAGACTTTTAACAACCTTTCGTAATACTCCTTGAAACATGTCAACACAGGGCAGGGTATAATTACAGCGCATAATTGTAGCGAATTTTAACAGTAGTTAAAAATTCACTTTTATTACACAAATGTGTTGCTGTGCTTTGTCCATATACATTGCATGACTTTTTTTTTACTCTCCTGTACAATAAAAAAAAAAAAAAAAAAAAAAATTTAAGTAACATTTATTTGTCTTTTGTTTTTTCTCACTTAACGTTTATAGTTGCCTGGAATTTGCTGTATTAATATTATTATTGTATTTCGGTTAGTCACATGAGTTTTTTTTTTTCATGCGAATTTAAGCAGAGCGCAGAATTCAGATAAGTGTCGAAGGCCATAAAAGTTATCAACTGTTGAATTCGTAATGGATTTTTTTTTTTTTTATTTTTTTTAACCAAATTAATGTATGCGATAAAAATGAGATTCACACATGTTGCTTATCTCTGGCCTAAAAGCTATCAGACAAGGCAAAATATGCTAAAAAAAAAATTATAAGTTTAGATGTTAATACGGAATGTCTAAGAGTTAACAAATGAGTAAGCTGCAGTAGAGTTTGTTTAACTTCAAGAGATATCCTTGGGGATATCTAGGGAAATTATATAAATTTCGAAGTTTGTCACTTGATCTGCATCAAAATTTTAACAGTTCCTCAACACTAACCGGCATTACAATTTAGACGCATAATTCTTGTATTACTGCAAAGAAAAACTTGATCTCTGTGCAACTAAAAGAAGTAGTCCGAAAACTTTTAAGAGCCAGCTTCTAGCTCTTATAATTTGCAAAATCAAGATATATATTTCAATTGACTGTGCCGTGTGTTATAAAAAACCGAATAATATTTGTCAAAAGTTTATCCTGAAATAAATAACATAAATATCTGAAGTGCAGTTTTTGCAAGTTGATTGCAAATTATTTCTCAGACTTGAAAATATTTGAAATTCTTTTTTACAGCGATAAGTTATTGTAGTAGTAGTAGTGCAGCTCAGTTCAATACACACAGTCAGCGTCTGTTTTTTATAGTATAGTTTGAGTATATTCACAATGTTTATTCAATCATTCAATTAAATGCATTCCGATGCGTTCGCACGTACAAATCTGGCAAACTTCCTTTCCTTTTTTTGATTTTGCACTCGCCTTCAGTTACTTGTATTCACTTTTTTTTTTTTTTATTCGTTTTCGTATTCGTATTTGTATTCGTATTTTTTTATATTGTGTTTATTGTCCAGTATGCTTGGCTTTATATTTTTTTTTTGTTTTTTGTTTTTGTTTTTGATTTTTTAGGCGCGAGAACCGCATGACACACATGCCCAAAAATCGAAATTGCGAAACTGTTTAATCTTTATTTTTATACTTATTTATTTTGAGACATTCTTGCTGCTGTGACACTGCCAGCGGCAGTGGCAGTGGCAGTGTCTGTCTCTGTGTCGCTGACTCTGACTCTGAGTTGGAGTTTGAGTCTGAGCTGCTACGACGTGTTGTGTCTCGGTCAGCAAATTCTGTGTTTACAATTTATTCAAGCTGACAAACGAACACAGAGACAGAGACAGAGAGAGAGAGAGACTGAGACTCTTTGAGCTGTGGCTAAATTCAATTTGGCCTAAACCAAGTAAATATTATGTATTTTTTTTTTTTTTTTTTGCTTTATTGTAAATCAACTTTTCAATTTGCTGTTGACACAGTTTTCTATAGTTGAAACTGAGACCGCGACTGAGACTGAGACTGAGACCGAGCCCGAAACTAAGCTTTCAGCCTTAGGCTGAGCTGCACCTGAGCATAGATCTGTGCTTATTCTTTTGCAGCAAAATAATAAATTGCATTTTTTTTTTTTTTTTTGCTTTGTAGTTGTTCTTGTTATTATTGTTATACACAGAGACTCAGTGTGCAGTGCGCGGCGGCATGTGTTGTGTTATGCGAGTTTATAGAGTATTTAAGTTATTGAGAACAATGTTTTGTCAGTGTCTCAAGTGTTTAGCTTTTTTTTTTGCAAACTTGACTATAGACAAATATCTAAGCAACAAGTTGTCAGTTTTGTTCTTTACGTTGCGGTTTCTCTCTATTTTTTTTTTTCTTATTTTTTTTGAAGCCTTAAGCTGCCTGGGAAACACTTGGCAAACGCAAATTTAGCTGTTAAAAATTGTTTAAAAATATATTTTGATAAATGACTTGACGCTTTTATCAAGCATTTTTATAACTTTTTTTTTTTGTTATTTGTTTGTCTTTGTTTTTTTGGTTATTGTTGATGAACTGTCTCTCTGTATCTTTTTTTTTATGCTATCCTGTCTCCTGTCTCTATTGTTTCTTTTATCTACTGTCGTCTCTTGTCTCTTAGACTCTTTATCGTCAAATAAATAAATTCAACAACGCGTCACAAATTATATGATATGATGATCAATCATTTTTTTTTTTTTCAAGCTGAAATAGCTGAAAATCTTTTCAGCAAATATTATTATTATTATTATGCATATATATATATATAGCAGCAGCTGTTCTACGGGTCCATTGTCTCTTCAATTTTATTATTATTGTGTTGAGGCAACGATTTATTGCTCATAATATAAATGAATGATGACGTTCAAGTTGAATTTTTATTTTCATTTTCATTTTAATTTTAATTGGACTAACTTTGATATTCAAATGTTCTGTTCTGTTCTAAGCTTGAACAACAACTTGTCGAAGGTCATTGAAAAATCAACAGCATTTTTTTTTTGCAATATTTAAGGGATTTACTTTATTTTTGAAAGTGTATATAAATTATATTTATGAAAAATAAATTATAATAAAATGCAAATACATAAAATAAAATAAAATATTATTAAAAATTTAAATATATATTTTAGTGGAAGTTAAATTGAACTACTATTTTATATAGTTGCCATGGGAATAAGCGGTCAAAGTTTGAGCCTGTTGACAGTTCAAGTTAAGTTTTTGTTATGTCTAACAAATGTCTACAAAATTTTGACCAAAATCGTTCAACTATATTATATAGTTGCCATAGTAAAGTTTGCTCAGAAATAAAAAAAACTTTTCCATGCAAGCGTATAAAATCTTCGCTATGTTGAAAATAATTTCAGTTGCTTGATTTCTTTGCATTTTATAGTGTAGCCCGCATATAAATTATTTTATATGTTCGATATACAGTTTGTCTGCAATTCGTTACCGTGAAACACTTTTGCCAATAACACACACAGTATTTTTTTTTTTTTTTATATTTATTTGACTGTCGTCTGTCGTCTGTCGTTTGTCGTTTGTCGGGGTCTGTCTTCTCTTTATATATATATTAGTTTATAGAGTATGCGCTCCTGTTGTTTAACTTCCTGGTCGCACCTCTCCAATTATAAATTTTGCACACATGCCACACACACAGACACACACACACACACACACAGAGACAGAAAAGTCCAAGTTGGCGACACTTCCTCATTATGCCTTTTGAATTTCGTTTAACTTTAATATATAATACCAAATATATCGTTGCTTTTGTTGCTTTTGTTGCCATTGTTGTTGTTTATTGTCATTTGTTTGGTTTTATTTTAAATGCACAACGCACACGACGCTTCAAGCTAAGAAATATATATATATAAAATAATAAAACTAAAAATAAAAAAAAAAAATAAATAAATTATTTTAAGAGTTGCAATTATGAAGTTAAGGGAGACGACAAACACAACAATGAAAAATTCAAAGGGAAGAAAAAAAAGAAGTAAATGATAATGGTCTACGGGGCGTCACAAACACAAACACAAAACAATTACTTATTTTTTTGTTTACCTTTTATTTAATTTTTTATTTTTTATTTTTGTTTTGTTTCTTACAAATTCAGCGCGCTTTCTTTGCTTCTCTTTATTTTTTTTTTTTGTCTTTTTGTCTTTCTTTGGAGTGAAAACTGCGCAGCGATGTCAATGCCCTGCAGCAGCGACGGTTGAGCCGGCATCAAGTTTGATTTTTAACTACGGGTTTGACTACTGGGCTTGTGCATAGAGTTAACAAAATGAATGAATGAAAAAAAAGAGGCGTGCCACACTGCCGCCTGCGCACAGTTGACATTTTCAATGCAATGTAACATTTTGACTGACTGTCTGACAGACTGTTGGTCAGCAGTTATTTTTTCTTATGCATGGGCAAAAGTGAAAGCTTCAACAGTAAAAAAAACCTTTGAACAAATATCATTAAACTTTATTGACTCCTAGCAAAAAAATAAAAAAAAAAAAATACAAAGCTGACAAAAAACACCTGCACAATTTCAAGGTCGTTGCATTGATCATACATATATGTATATGGCAACATATTACCATAGACAACTTTGCCAGATGCCAGTTGCCAGTTGCCAGCTGCCAAATGACAGACGTTGTCTGTGGTCTTAAACTCTTGGCGAACATTTTGCAATCAAAGATTATATTGCAAGACATGCACGTGCATGTACAAAGCTTAGTTAAATTTAAATATTAAATGCTTTTGTTTTAAACTTTTGCAATTTAGCTTTTAAAGTGTGAAAGCCAAAAGCAAGAAGCACGACAATTTTTGTATTGTTGTTGTCGTTGTCGTTGTCGTTGTTAGCTTTTAGTTAATGTTATTAAATTAGCTTAAAAAATCAGTGCAGCAACAGCATAATATAATATAACAGATAATAAATTAGATTAGATAACAATTGAGAACGTTGAGATTTCTATAGCATGTCACGATTAGCCAAAATGAAAGTATATACAGATGATACAAACAAGACGCACGACACGGACTATTATAGGCGCGAGGCGCGAGGCTCATTCAAGTGCCTGATACTACTACTACTATATAGAAGTCAAAAGATTATAGTCACATGATGAGATCATAAATTTTAAATATAATTTTTTTTTTGCAAGTTAAACAACTTGAAATATTATATTTATATATAATCTGGAAACGTGCTCAAATAGTGTTAGCATTTCCAGACAAATGGACTGCAAAAAAAAGAAAAGAAAAGTAGTCAAAAAAAATAAAATAGGCGCAAAATTAATTTGCTGACAGGCGGCAGCAACAAAGAGACAGACAGACAGACAATGTCAATAGAATTTAATTCCTTATAAAAAATAAAATATATATATATAAACATTTTAAATGGCAAAATAAACTACGCTGCGACTGCGACGTCAACTAAATTCTATATAATAATTAGTTAGTCTCAGTCACTTTAATAGTCGCTGCTAATGACTTTGATAGTTTCGCCTTTATGTCTTTAAATGCCTTTTAAACAACAATTATTATTATTATTTTTTATTATTATTATTTTTATTATTATTATTAGCCAAATAATATGAAGAGACTATGCAAAAATTAAACAAAAGAAAAAAAATGAAAAATATGAAAAATATTCATATAGCAAAATGAGGAAAACAAAAGGCACAACAATTGAAACACTGCATGAAAGTTGCAGTGCAATAATATTTTAAATATTTGCATATTTTTGTAGCCTCACGATGATCTACTACAGCAAAAGACAACAGCAATAACAATAACAATAACTGCAGCAGTAGCAGCAGCAGCAGCAGCAGCAGCAGTTGCAGCAGCGTTGAAGCGTTAATTATGCAGCGATTAGTGCAATGTTGACACAGACAACATTTAATTAATTGAAGTTAGTTTTATGTATTGCAGCAGCGTCAGTGTTACGACACACAGCACGCTAACAACAGGCAAAAACAAAAAAAAAAGCGGAAAGTTGCCGATTACTATATTTGTATATCGCATTATAATGAACTTCGTGCTAACAAACTTTAAAAATAGCAAAGCTCGCTAAATTTTCAAAGTAATTAATTACTCGAATTCGTGGGCAAAAAAAAAATTCATTTATTTTTATACAAGTTCAAATTAATTTTTAAAATTTGCTAAACTTTCAGTATTATAGGCAGAAAAAAATAATTATTTTTTTTGTACAATAATTGAATAATTGCTAATATTTTTTTTTCCATTTTTTTTAAATTTTAAACAAAAATATTAATTATTTTTTTTTTACATTTTGAAAATTATGGGCAAAAAATAAATTTATTTTTATTGAAGTTCAAATGAATTTTAATATTTGTTAAATTTAAAGGCAACAAGAAAAATTTTTTTTCTACATGTTCCATTTTTTTTTGCTAATATTTTTTTAATATATTAAACAAAAAAATTAATTTTTTTTTTAAATAAGTTCAAATGAATTTTAATATATTCAGAAATATAGGCATTTTTTTCTACAAATTCAATTGTAAAATTGCTTATTTTTACATCTTTAAAATTATGGGCAAAAAAATAAATTTATTTTTATACAAGTTCAAGTGAATTTTAATATGTGCTTAACTTTTAGAATTATAAACAAAAACAAAATACTTTTTTCTAAAAACTTTTAAATAAAAAATGTATGTATTTTTATAACAGAGCAAGTGAATTTTTAATATTTGCTATATTTTTTTTTTGGAAAAAAAAAAATTTTTTTTAAATTTTTTGAATTTTAAAATAAATAAAATAATTTACATTTTTAAAAATTTTTTGAAAAAAAATTAATTTATATAAAAAATTATATGTATAAAAAATACAAGTTCAAATGAATTTTAATATAAATTTAACTTTCAGTATTATAGGCAAAAAAAAATATTTTTTTTCTAGCTAATAGCTAAAATTTTGTTTAACTCTTTTTAAATTTTAAGCAAACGGAAATAATTTTTTTTTTACATTTTAAAAATTATGGGCATAAAATAAATTTACAAGTTCAAATGAATTTTAATATTTATTTAACTTTAAGAATTATAGACAAAAAATATATAGCTTTTTTCTACAACCTAAAATTTGTTTACACTTTTTAAACTTTAAGCAAAAGGAAATAATTTTTTTTTTTTTAATTTTAAAATTTATAGGCAAATAAATAATTAATTTTTTTACAAGTTGATTTTTAATATTTTCAGAACGTTTTTTTTTACATTTTTAAAATTTATATAGAAATATTGATATGTAGCTAAAGTTTTGTTGTTTTCCTTGGTCTGAGAATTAACATATGATTTATTGTATTATATGTAGAAACTTTCAATTGCTGTTTATGCAAAGTGTGTTCTCTATGACATTAAATCTTGTTTCAACATTTTAATTTCTATTTTTTTTTTTTTTCATCTTATTTGAAATTGTTTTTTTGTTTTTCAATGCAAATCGTGCTCATCCGTTCTCTCTCTCTCATTTTAATTACAGCTCTGTATCATGTCACAATTTAACGGATATTGAGCAGCAGCAGCAGCAGCAGCAACAAGTCAAATGGCAACTAACAACAATAATAACATAAGCAACAACAACAACAACAATAACAATAACAGCATAGCGATGACGACTCCAATGGAGTCGCTGGAAAGTCGCGATGAAGTTGATTTCATCAGAGCTGCAACACACAACAACAACAACGATTACGAAGATTTCAGCAGCGCAAGTGGAGCGATAATCAGCGCCAAAGCAAATACAACAACAACAACAATAACAGCAACAACAGTCACACCAAACAATGAACCAAATGTCACCAATAACAACAACAACAATAACAATAACAACAACAACAACAATTGCAACAGCAACAACAGCATAAAGAAAACCAAGGAACGTCGCACACTCTTTCATTTTGGCAGCAAAAAGTCAAATTCCAAGTCACAACAACAAGATGCAACTACTGCCACAGCAGTAGCTGCACAGTCAACAACAACAACAACACCCGCCACTAATGGCAATCTTACATTGCCACCAACACCACCAGTACCCATTGGTACTCCGCCAAGGCAACATAAATTCGTGAAAAGCAGCAGCATTGCTCGACTGCTCGGCAACACATACAATGCCCGCAAGTTCGAGCGTGAGGAACAGAAACGTTTGGCCAATGAGGCCAATGGTAAATTTCATACATTTAGTGGACGTCGTCGTGGCTCTGGACCATATCTGGAACGTTTCAAACGTATGTCCAAGGAGGATGGCGATATTGCCGGTGGCGATGATTCGGTGCAGGTGACAAATGTTGTGACATTGACAACAGATTCACGTGACTTACAGTATGGCAGTCGACAGGAGCATGTTGGACGTGTCGAGGATCAATTAAGTGGCAAGGCTATGCGCACTTTGACACGCAGTCTAGGCAAGCTTTGGTGGAAGCGTACACATAGCGTAGATATTAGTACACCAGATCCTGAATATAAAGTTTCATATTTGGGCAATGTGCTCACCGGTTGGGCAAAGGGTAAGTTCTCGAATTTGACATAAATCCAGGACCAAAAACTTGACTAATATTTGCATTTTTTTTTTCAAATAGCAGGTGAGGGATGTGTAGAGAAACAATTGAATACATTGTGGCGTAATTATACACAGCATACGAAACCTGATGTCATCATGCGTGTAAAGGTATGTGCCTCTGGTTTGAAGGCAACAACACGACAACATGGACTCACAGAATATTGGTCAAATCGTATTACATATTGCTGTGCACCCAAAAATTATCCGCGTGTCTTTTGCTGGATTTATAGACATGAGGGTAGAAAATTAAAGCATGAGTTACGCTGTCATGCGGTGCTCTGCAGCAAAGAGAAGATTGCTCAAGATATATGCGAAACATTGCGAGTAAGTTGAAAAAAATATATATATAAATATATATTCTTGATACTTATGAAATTGTTTGATTGCTTACAGGAAAATTTAGAGAGCGCATTACGTGAATTTAAACGCGAGAAAATTCTTAAACAAAATGCACGTCTTAGTCTAGCTAATGCTGTCTATGATAATCCCAGTTTGCCACGACGAAAGATTATGCTTAGTGTCGGCGGAAATAATTATCGGCCACCGTTGGAACGCTCCAAGTCGGCACCCAAGCTGATGGCCATTGAGGAAGCCATTGGTGAGGAGGAAGGCGATGAAATTGAAGATACAAATGAACCTGAAATGAAACCATGTTGCCAACGCGATTCTCTTTATCCAGCCATGACATTGGGCAGACGACGTTGTCGTCGTGGTCATTCTATACGACGCACTGGCAAAATAACTATTGCAACACCTTGCTGCTCGCATCAAGCTGAGGCAGTGCTTGAGTTACCAGAGGAAACAATTAGCAGTGTTACTGCAACGGCAGCAGCAGCTGGTGGCAATGATGGCTCTGACTCGGACGAATTTGAGAAACTTCTTAAATTTGATACGACGTTGAGCAATGAGCTGCTGCCGTATTTCGATATGCAGCTACACAAGAACAGCAGCCAAAGCTTAGGCAGTCTCAACGAACTGCAGGTGGACTCTGTGGAACCCGAGGAAGAGGATGAGGAGGAACCACTTAGCTTGCTGCCCACCATTAATAGTGATCCCAGTGCTGATCCACAGGCTGATTATGATAATGAAGATGTTGTGCATCTACGTCGCAACGGTGTCTGCAGTGATGGCGAAGAGGACTTTTTGGATGATGCAGATGATCATTATTTTCGGCAGGCAGCAATGCTTACAATGCTGCATCGCAGTTCAATGCGCAAACGCAACAGCGATCAGGCGAGCTTACAGTATCGCCATCAGGCACAGTCGTCCATCTCGTCAAATACGTCCAGTTCGACAACAGCAAGTGGCACAGCACAAAACGGCGGATCAGTTGGTCAACAGTGTCTGGCAAGTCCAGACAGCGATGAGGGTTCGATTTCCAGTGGCTGTGAGACGGCGAGCACAGTCACAAATGCAAATCAGGAGGAATTTAACAAGCCACAGGGCAACAACAACAACAACATTAATAACAGCAATGTACAGCATCAGGTGCTCGAGCAGATATTAATCTACCAAAGACTTGAAGAGCGTCGCCTTGAGCAGCGTCACAATAGCAACGCCACCAACCTGGTGCAGCGGCCATGTTTTTTTTTTTTTTTTTTTTTTTTTTTTTTTTTTTTTTTTTTTTTTTTTTTTTTTTTTTTTTTTTTTTTTTTTTTTTTTTTTTTTTTTTTTTTTTTTTTTTTTTTTTTTTTTTTTTTTTT